>PVJN01004586.1:74608-89076 GCA_004026805.1 Lasiurus borealis | reverse complement strand
CTAACTGCTTCCCTGCTAACCTGTTTGCCCCTAACTGCCATCCCCTGAATGCCTGTTCACTCCTAACTTCCCTCCCCTGCAAGCCTGGTCCCCCCAACTGCTCTTCCCTGCTGGCCTAGGTCCCCCCAAACTGCCATTCCTGCAGGCGCAGTCACTCCCAACTTTCCTCCTCTGCCAACCTGGTCACCTCTAAATTTTCTCCTCTTCAGGCTTGATCATCCCCAATTGCCCTCCCTTGCAAGCCTAGTCCCTCCTAACTGTCCTTCCCTGTTTGCCATCTCGTGGCAGCCATCTTGTGTGTTGGAATGATGGTCAATTTGCAAATTATTCTTTTGTTAAATAGGATAGAGGCCTGGTGCACAGGTGTGGGCCAGCTAGTTTGCCTTGAAGGGTGTCCCAGATCAGGGTGTTTGTTCCCTTGGGGCATGGGGTGGCCTGAGTGAGGCTGTCCACACCTCCTGGCAACCCTGATATCTGGGATTTATTTATCTTCAACAATTGAAACTTTATAGCCTTAAGTGGAGGGCAAGACAGGCTGCAGAAACTTGGCTTTCTCCATTGCTGGAGGCAACTTAAGCCTCCTGCTTGCTTCAGCTTCGTGTCTGTCGCAATTTTTGTTGGGATTTATTTATCTTCTATAATTGAAACTTTGTAACCTTAAGTGGTGGCCTGGGACTGCCTGGGTGTGCATAAAGCTTGGCTTCCTCCATTGCCAGGAAACCCAAGCCTCCTGCTCTCTCCATGGCCGAGCCATCTTGGTTGGGTTCATGTGCATACTCACTCCTGATTGACTGGTAGGTGTGGCTTGTGGGTATAGCAGAGGTATGGTCCATTTGCATATTATTATTTTATTAGATAGGATAACATTGTATCTATACTTTATTTAAATAGAGGAAACACTACGTTTTCTTTTCAGTATGTATTATATATAATTTATTGTTCATTTTTTCAGGATTCTGTGGCTCTAATAAGCTATCAGTTACAAGACTTTGATCATTTGTTTTCTTTGAGGAGTTATTTACTGAGCACATGCTATCTGCTAGGTATCAGTTAAGCTTTAGAGATATAGGTAGGAACACAGCACATAAAGCCAAAGCTCCTTATAGTAAAAACTGCAAGATATGACAAAGTATGGAAAATGTCAGGTATGACACAGCTGTGCCCAGTTGTTGTGAACATTAGATGCTGCTAGTTTACAACTGCATCTGTCCTTGGGAATTGCTGTTGACCATAAGAACTGCTTGACCCAAAGTTACCTTTCCTTCTCCCCTTTCCCTGCTCCACTCCCACTAGGAGCAACCACTCTGCAAGGTCATATCTGCTCCAGAGATTCTTGTAGGATCAGCTAAATCTCAGTCACAACTGCCTTCCAAGTCAGCTTTTCCCTGTGCTCAGTCCTGCCTTGCTAACTTCATTGGTAAATCTTAAACAAACACACACACACATACATACACACACACACACACACACACACACACACACACACACACCAACCCCAAAAGTGCAAAATAAATCTACAAGTTACTCTCCATCTTAGAATTTTTTCTAAGAAATCCATTCCATAGCCTTCCCAATGATACTTACACTTTACTAGAGGAACAAGATACTAAACAGAAAGGCAAATCACTGGTAGTGATAAATGTTAAAAAATAATTCGGAAGCCTTTGCATGGACTAGAAATGTGTGTCCCGAATGTGTATATGTTAGACTTTGAAATGTGTAAATAAAAATCCTAAGGCTCCTATTATCAGTAAATTCTTGATGGTTTGTTGCTCTGAGTGAAGCAGATATTGGACATGTAAATAAAACTCGAAAACCCAAAGGAGAAAAAAGGGGATCACAGGTTTCTGGTTTGGAAGCAGCTAACTAATGAGAGCAAAATACTTTGAATAATAGACTACCCTGTAAGTATGGGAGGCCTCATAGCAGTACTCTAGTAAAGAAAAGTAATATAATTCATGCTATCATGAAACTATACAGAAACTAGCAGCCTGGTGCATGAATTTGTGAACATTGAAAGGAAATTAATTAGAAGAAATATTTTAGCATTGCTATTAGCCCTTTCTCTATAATAGAAGTGTCAACCAAATTCATGATCCACAATGACAGATCAAAACACACACATGTGATTGGTGCCAGAGAGGCCTTTATATGTATTGCCTATACGAGTCAACTTAGCCTTTTATATAGAGAGAATAAACTTCCTTAATTCAACTTGCTTTCTTGCTGTAGCTAAACTTTTTCCAGACCAGTAAAGCAGACCAACTTCTCTTTCAGGTAATTGTAGCAACACAGCAGTAAATATCAAAACAAAGCAGATTATTATTGTAGATCACAGAAGAAGAACAAAGGATAAAATATTTAACTGCAGCAGTGTTTGTCTATATTCTGTGCAGTGAGGTCATTTTCAAGGTCTTCTCAGTGGACCAAATGAGATGAGGCATGGGAAAATGCTTAACAGATATTTGGTTAAAATGTGAAATGTTTCCACCTAGCTATAAAGCAAGTCGTGCTCCTGGGCTAAAGAAACTGCAAGGAGGCTAGTCATTGCTAGCGAGAGAAAGCTGGGCATTGCTCTGTGACCTCATTGTCTGGATGGACACTTAGCATATTAGCCTTTTATATATATAGATAACCCATGCTTTTGGGCTGTTGACATCAGCATTCTCTAGATCTCTTTAAACTTTCATAGTAACTACTGATAGCATGTGCATCCTGGGTAGTCTCTGAATCTGAGCTCATTCTACCTGCCAAATTCACACACCTAGCTCCCACTTTCCAGAGCCCCCTTAGATATCTAATGAGAGAGCCAACCTGAAATTTACCTGTGAGTATATATGACCTGTATCTCTGTTTAATTCTAGTTTTATTCTGAACAATCTATTTAAATAAATTGCAGATCAGAGAATACAGACCAAACAATAATTATGAGGTCTTAAAAATCTGATTATGCCTGCAAAAATACATCAGGACCTCTTTCATTTCCTTTAGGTGCCTTTCTACCAATTCTACATCCCAGAAACACTTCAAAGGCTGGCTAAACACTTAAATAATTTTTCCTGACTTCCCAGTTCTATCTGTTTTATGAGATTGCTGGGTAAGCTTAATATTTATAAATTTTGCTTTTTTTCTATAAGATCTTTTTCTTTGAAGAGGATTTATTTTTTTATTTACTTTTAAGATGTTTTAAACAATTTTAAGTGCACAATTTAGGGGCATTCAATGCATTCCCATTATTGTACAGCCATCACTATTATTTCTAGAATATCTTTATTTTCCTTGAGGGAAAAATGCACACCTCAGGGCTCCACTACTTGAAATCTAATGTGTGTGGACATTGGATATCTGGAATTTAATATTTTGTTTTAATGTGAAGGAAATATTAGCAAGTAAATTAGTGGTTTAAGGACATTTTCACTTGTAACGTTTAATACATTAAAGAAAAAAAATCAATGTTTAACAGATGAGCAATTAAAATTGAAGATGCGTTCATTGCAGTTACTCATTTTCATTAAAGTAACTCCCAAAAAGTTTTGCTCTATGTCATTTTCAATTACTCCACATGTTATAATATGTGCATTACAGAACCCATATATGTGTTAGACATTACTTCCTACGTCTTCGTGAATAGTATTGTAGTTATGTGTTAAACTATATTAACTATGCTAATAATTCATGGGCTAACCAATTTCCATTCTTCTCTGATAATACTATAATCTGCCTGATTACAGACTTATTTAATGAATGTATATGAATCCTGTCACTTAATTGGCCCAATAAATGACACTTCTCTAGCCAAGAGAAATGCTCATGAGCCATCCTTTAAGAAAACATAATAGTTACTAATTTAAAAATGTTTATAATATTTTAAACTAAAACATAAAACCAGTGTTAGTATTACATTCATAAATTCTCCCTTAATTGATACTAAGTACCAATTCAGTAACTTCACAAATCTTATTATATTAATATTTCTAAGCAAAGAGACATAAACTCCTATTGAACTTCTCCAAGTCTCCACACTATTAGAGCTTTGATAGAGACAAGGGAGGTTCACTTGGGGACACCTGTCAGTAGAGTCTTGAGTAACATTTCCTTGGGGAATACAATCCTGCCACTTTCAGGGTGGACCTCCTATGGAAATTCATGAAGTGTGCAGTTAACAAAAGTGCCTTAACAAGAAGAACCTTCTTCTATTAAGATAGAAAAATTTGCCAAAACTGGTTTGGCTCAGTGGATAGAGTGTTGGCCTGCAGATTGAAGGGTCCCAGGTTCGATTCCAGTCAAGGGCACGTACCTTGGTTGCGGGCACATCCTCAGTAGAGGGTGTGCAAGAGGCAGCTGATTGATATTTCTCTTTCATCGATGTTTCTAACTTTCTATTTCTTTCCCTATCTGTAAAAAAAAATCAGTGAACTTCTACCAGGAGATGGTTTTAAAAGAGAGACACAAATACGTGCATTTTTAAATATTCAAAAATATTACATTATAAATTATGTTTTAATGTTGCACGTTTCCTTGGCACATCTGAAACCCAGCTCTTCTTATAAATCCAGAACAACAGTATTTGGTGCTGCCTTAAAGCATAAGGCAATAAGTTTCCCTACCCCTCAGGGTAATCAGTGTGAATGTGAAAATTATCCCAGGCTGCAGTGGAGAGGTACACAGGGGATCATATTTACCTTTAACCATATAGCTTTGTTAAGGGCAAATATGATCCCCTGTGATATATACTTTCTAGACATGTTTCTCTCTTTTTATCACTGTCAGACTTACTGTCACTTTTCACTGCCTCTGGCGAACCTGCCTCTACTTACCTTCTATTTCCAATTTTTGGTTTTGCTCTAAATATGCTTTATCTTGTAGTGATCTTCATTCATCTACTGATCTTTTCCATCTATCAATTATATAAGTATATATACAAACATTTACATATATATGTATCTGTTTTGTGTAATACCAAATATTGATGTTTTATTTTTGGTTAAAGAAAGTGTTGTGATATATTTATATTTATGAAAAATATATCATGTTATAGATTTATAATTCATAAGTCAAATTATTCATGAAGCAAATTCAATGAGACAGAAAAAGCATTCCTAGCATAAAATGTATAAATATTTCAAGACTACAATAAAAACACACATTTCCTCTACTATACATGTTAAACAAGCATACTCATTTTAATGGATGGTTTTAGCAACTACTGGGTCTCTTACTTTGTTCTACTTCAATTCCTGCCTGTTCTGCCTTCTCTCAACAACGGGATCCTGTAATGTTCTTTTTCCGGGATCGAATCTTCCAGAAGCACTACTTTGGGAAGTTCTTCTGTCCAGCACTTTTAATTTCTCTTCCCATCAACCTAGAACACAAAACCTCCAATTCATCTTTTTCCTGTGGAATGATCGCCTGCTTTAGATGGCCCCCCCAAGATCTAAGCACATCTCTTCTTTGTCCTTGGCAGGGAGCAAGATGAGATATAGGGTGTAAGATATTTGTGGCTAGAACTGAATGATAGAGATGTGTTCTTAAGGACAGAAATGACAAAAGAGTCAAACTCTCTCAATAGAATGACTTAGGCCGCTAATTAATCTATACAATAAAAGGGTAATATGCTAATTAGACAGAGCATCTTCCGGACAACTTTCCAGATGTCCTCCCGGACAAAGCCATGGTGGCAGGGCTGACACAGAGGCAGTTAGGAGCAATCAGGCTGGCAGAGGGAAGCAGTTAGGGGGATCAGGCTGGCCGTGGAGAGAAGTTATATATGACTGTCATATAACATTTGCTGAAAATACTCATGCATGATCAGGCCAGCAGTTAGAGGGATTAGGGGCATGGAAGAGTTAGGGGGATCAGGCCGGCAGGGGAGAGCAGTTAGGGGGATCAGGCAGGCGGGCAGATGTGATTATGGGCAATCGGGCAGGCAGGTAGGTGAGCAGTTAGCAGTCAGCTGTCCCAGATTGCGAGAGGGATGTCTAATTGCTGGTTTAGGCCCAATACTGTAACCATACATCCCCAGAGGAGTCCCAGATTGGAGACGGTGAAGGCCAGACTGAGAGACACTCCCTCCAACTCTGTAACCAATATTGTGCCCCGGACCTTTAGTGTCTGAAATAAAATTATTGCATAAACTAATATCAGCATTCTAGACTATCACCCAATTCTGGTTTTGAAATTTTATGGAAAGCAGATCATCAACACATTAAAGAGTCAAAGGACATATATTAGAGTCAGAGTCTAGATGTATAATCTAACGTGTTTGAGTCATTTCCTATGAACAAATGAACTTTATTACTGACACCTCTTTGGTTTAAGACCTTATGTTATTCATTTTTCTGGTTCTCAACTCTACTTCAATAAGTTAATGTGTCATATAATTGATGAATGAATAAGTGAAATATGACTATTATATAACATTTGCTGAAAATACTCATGCAAAAGTGAGGCTGTGTGCTTCCTATTTTTCTGAGTAGCTTTGAGTACAAGTATAGACAGGACCATCACTTCTGAAGCAAAGTTTCTGGTTTAAATTTATAAATAGTTATGAGTTATTACCTTCTGTTCTGCCTTCACCCCCAGGAGGTAAGATGGATATAGCTCCGATTGGATTTCAGGGCATTATCTTGTTGGCAACGTAATCTCCTTTATCTATTGTTTATTTCTACCTCTTCCTCCATTTAAACTTCCTCAAGTCTCCCTGAACTAGTTATACAACCAGCGCTAAAATGATTGAATATCTTATTTAAAATTTTGGCAAAGCCATTTAACCTCCCTAAGGCTGAATCTCTATTGCCAGAGCACTGTAATTTTTCAGAACATTAGTTCAATTCCAATTCTCTTGTTATCCACAAATTATCTCAGAAGCACAACGAGACAATTTTCCACTTTTTAACTGGTCCCTGGAGGTTAAAAGTACCTGATACCACTGCTCTTCGAGCTCATAAAGAACAACTCTGAGGACTTTATAGCATCACCTCTGTGCTCCAGGAAGAATATTTGTTCGTTCATTTTTTTAAAAATATGGCTTGTATAGAGAATGGTGCACAGATCTTAACAATCCAGTTTGACAATTATTGAAAAGTAAACATGTGTGTAACTGCTACCTGCTAGAGAAAAAGAGAATTAGTGGTTTGGCAGAAGACTGCCTTGGGCGTGTCCCAGACATCATTCCCTCGAAAGGTAAACATTATTCTGATGTCTATAACCATCAGTGAGTTTTGCCAATTTTCATTTTCCTAAGGCAGAACTATCAGAGGACATACTGCCTCATATCTAGTTTTATTTTCCTCAAATGTGTATAAATTTGGAATATTGTTAATATGTGTATGCTCATTGTATATCATTCATTCTATCAACTTTATTATAATTTTTTTCAAACAAATCAACTTAGCTTTGACTTATAATTCTATTGTGCATTTACTAGATCTCTAGTTTTTTCTTCTCTGTATGTTAACTGGGTTTAATTTGCTAGATATTATCCTAACTTTTTTTTCTAAACTAACTTTACCTATATCCTACAACATTTCTGTTTTCTTTTGTCTCTCTCTTGGACCAAGACTTATTTAGAAACGTACTGTTTAATTCGTGAATATCTGCATGTGTTTTAATTATCTGCATGCTAATGGTTTTCTATTTGGAAGGTTAGTTAAGGGTTAGCGGCATTC
Source organism: Lasiurus borealis (assembly GCA_004026805.1). NCBI lineage: Eukaryota > Metazoa > Chordata > Mammalia > Chiroptera > Vespertilionidae > Lasiurus > Lasiurus borealis. The sequence continues at coordinate 81,409 of PVJN01004586.1, read as the reverse complement.
TTTTGTCTAGCCACAGAAACACCTGAGGCTGATGTATTTCAGAATCCTCTTACAGTAATAGGTCAAGAAATTTACAGGAGCAAATGAATCCATGATAAATGATGTGTTTTGACTGAGCAAGTGTACTTTATTGTTGAGAATATTTATTGAGTGACCTGTAATTAATGAGATAGAGCTACTCTAAATAATGGGAGTGAGGCAAATCTCAGAGGGCAGTGTGTAACCAGAGAGTTATACAAGCTAAAAGAGTCCACCCTTTTACCCTAACCCCTACCCCAATGAGGCTAGCTTCTCTGGGATGCAGTAGTTCCACACATTCAGTCCCATCTCTCTTTACCATCAGCATCAGAGAACATACTGGAAAAGTTGGGGACTGCACCTGAGATTCCTACCTCGCTCTCGATATTTATGTTGTATTGGGATTCTTGTATCTTCTCTCATAGCCAAATTAACTTGGTGGTGGATAACGATGATTGTGTCTTGTAATTTTGATTTACATTCAAACCCAAGACCAATGAGTCTTGTCAAGCTGAAGGAGCAATTTGTGGTTTTACTGCAAATATTCTTTTCTTTAATGATTGAATAATCCATAGTTATGATTCCATAATAGCCAGATGTATGGCCTAATGACTGGATAATCCATGGTTATAATTCTAATTATGATAGCCAGATGTAGAAGTTTCCAAGAAATTGTCCCTAATTATTCAGTTCATGTAAACATTTTAATACTTTTCACTTTCTTACTTCACTGTACTGAATTTACATAAGGACATTTTAAAAAAAGGAAACAGATTTCATGCTTGAAGGATATTTATAGTAAATAGTTAAAACACATAAATATACTTAAAGCCAAGAGCTAATCCACATAGCATCAAAAATAAAAATGGGATTGTAAGGATTATACATTTCACTTTTATTATTATTATGGTTTTGCTGGGTACTATTTTTAGAAAAGTTGAGTGATATTATAAATAAAATATACATTATTGAATTATGGAGGAGAAAATAGAATGGTAGAGATCACTTCATTTCTCATATGCCCAAGAGTCAAATCACACTCAGCAGAGAACACCCTGAGTACAGTGGTTCTCAACCTGTGGGTCGCGACCCCTTTGGGGGTCAAATGACACTTTCACAGGGGTTGCCCAAGACCATCAGAAAACACAGGTACTTACATTATAATTCATAACAATAGCAAAATTGATGAAGTATGGTTGGGGGTCACCACAACATGAGAAACTGTATTAAAGGGTCGCAGCATTAGAAAGGTTGAGAACCACTGACCCAGTAGGTAATCTGAGAGCTCCTGCTAGAATGCCCACAAACTCTTTCTCCTGCTCTATTTTACAATTACCTCAAGAAAAGAAATGTTAATTTAGCCTTTAGGCAAGTGTCCCACATATTTATCATGTATCTTAGGGCTCCAAATAAAGCCTTGAGGAATGATAACACATTAAAAAAAAAGAATTAAATAGAATACATGGATCCAAACTGTGGCTGCATACCAGTGTTACAAGGAAGTATGTCTGTCTGAACCACCGGACAGAAATCAGCCCACTGTATAAAGCAGAAGGGAGACAACCAGTCTCACCCAGCCTCATTTCCGGCCCAACTCCCACAGATCATCTGTCAGTTGTCACTGTTCCATGTAGATGTGTGTTTGTTCGGTTGCTGAGATGGTTCTGGAACTTGGCATGCTGCCCCCTTGCAGATCTCAGAAGAGTTGGCCTCACTGAAACCTCTGGGTGAGTTTTCTGTTGTAGATACCATCTTCTCTGCTAGCTCTGACGTTTCCAAATATCTCTCACCGGCTTGTGACTGAATGCTAGCCATCAGGCCTTACCCTAGAGATGCCTCGGTGAGCAATGAACCATGTAGTGTCTATATTCAGATTTTTCAAAGTCCTTGGGGGTTGCTCAAGATGTACATTCGAACCAATGTCATTTAAAAACGAGCTCAGTTTGTTATTAAGACTTGATATTCAAAATAATAAACGCAGGTCCCTAATGAGTATTGGTTTACAAAGTGATTAACAGTGTGTTCCTTTAGAAACCACTGCAACTGTGGGTCTGAAATAACTACTTTCCACGTCAGGACACATTGTTAGAGAAATGTCAGGAAACTCTTTTTTGTTGTTTGCAATCATGAATGCAACAAACAGATATTTATTTAGCATGTTCTATCTGAGAGGCCTTATACCAAGTTCTGAGACACAACTTTCAATAAGACAGATGTGGTTTCACCTACAGTAATTTAGAGCTTAGTGAAGTAGTATCAATATCACTATATTGGCCATTATGTATGGATCCTGCTTTTGACTATTGAACTAGTGAGTAACATAGCATACATCATCACTCTTTTTTAAATATATATATATATATATATATATACATATATATATATATATATATGTGTGTGTATATATATATATATATATATATATATTTTTTTTTTTTTTACAGAGAGGAAGGAAGAGGGATAGAGAGTCAGAAACATCGATGAGAGAGAGACATCAATCAGCTGCCTCCTGCATGCCCCCCACCAGGGGCATGCCCACAACCAAGACACATGCCCCGTACTGGAATCGAACCCAGGACCTTTCAGTCCAAAGGCTGACACTCTATCCACTGAGCCAAACCGGTTTTGGCTAGATCATCACTCTTACATTCATTAAGAAGTAGCCAATACTGTGCATGGGGGTAAGCGGTAGCCTCATTCCTCACCAGAAAAACACACATAAACTGATGAGATTGGGTCTTTATGTTAAATCTCAGTTCTCCTTCTTACTAGCTGTATAACTTTGGGCATATGCTTTTGCCCTAATTTCATCATCAGAAAAATGAGAATAATGATAATAGGATCTATTTGGTAGGATTATAGTGAGGATTAGATGGAGCTTTTATACAAAGCACCATACAGTAAATGTTTGCTAGATGTTAAATTATTATTGTTCTGTAACTAAAACAGTTATGTGTCCAACAATTTAATTCAGAACACATTTGTTTGAGACTTGACAATGTTCTGGCACATATAAAATAAGACACAGTTCTCTCCTTGGAAAGAATATTTAATTTGATGCATTATATTGTGATTGAAAGAGAGATATATGCATTGTTATATATATGCAAAGATATGTGGGAAATCACGTTTACCTGATAAATATTAATAAATATATTATGAAAGACGTAAATTTAAGCTAGTTTTCCTTGATGGATAAATCACGATAATTCTAACAGATAAAATAAAAGAATCCATGAGAAAACAACTATAAGACATATTTCAATTTACTCCCCAAATATGACTTTCATTCCTACACACACACACACACACACACACACACACACCTGCACACCTTACATACACAGAGTGATACTGTAAACATGAGATAACATACAGAATTTACATCGCAACCCCATCCCCCTTTTCCCATGCCAGGCAGTGTGGATTAAAGGGAAACATAGAGTTATCATAAGATTTTTTTTTATTTCTGGCTCCTGTTATAGAGCCTCCTATACCTCACTCCTAATGAATCCATTTACGTACTTGCTTCCTGAGAATAAGTGATTGGTACCAAGTACTATTACACATTTCCATGCATCTACAAGAATGGATGGTGTGAAGGTCATTTTCCAGAAGCTTAGCTCAGCAGATCCAAGTAGCAGGCTTAGCATGCCTCTCCTGTACCTTTGAACACACATGAATCCCATCTGAGCTTCTGTTCCTGAGCAGCAAAATTGAAATAAAATGTAATAATATCTTCATTGCTGCATCTTTGGGAGGATTTTAGACATCTTGAAAATGCTCAGTAAATATTCACTCAGTCCCTGCAGGCACAGTCTGGGATACAAGGGTGGGAGTAATGAGCAGTATCTGGAAATGCCCTTCTTGAGATGGAATTCCCATAGTAATCTCTCTCAAGTGCAATCACACACTGAGCAACCTGAGACATCAGCTGCTCTCTCCTCCTGCATTCTTGCCACCCTTATTTCAAGACAATTCCCATTGTGCTGTGTGTAATGAGATGTCACCTTTATAGAAATATCGGGGTTGGGAATAAAAGGTGTGGTTTGTGTGCAGTACATAGAGGGAGAGGACCCAAGAAAAGAAAAGAAAAAAAGATATAGATGAGAAGAAAACTATGGGGAAAAAGGAGGAAAGCAAAACCAAGTGAATTCAATGAATTGAATTGTTGCTGCCAATACATTGTTTCCTTCTGGTAAATATAAGAATTCAGAAATGATTACTTACAAACTACTTTCTTTTGTGAGAGGTTTTTTTTTCCCCTCTTGAAACAAGATTGGAAAATGTGGGAACAGGAGTATGAGGAGCTAGTTGTTGACTAGTTCTAAAATGATTGTTGGGCTGATCAACAAGATTTTTTGTGACTCTATATTCTCTATGTAATCAGCAGGCATACAGGGGGCTTCATGCTAAGTATTCCCATACATGATGTGTTTATTTTTAATTTTTGGTAACCCTATGTCAATTTTTACATTTGTGGGTATCTGTATTTCTTCTCAAATGCATGGAACAGTGGCTGTTTAGCACATCTGCCTTGCAACTAAAATCTGAGTAAAGAAACAAATTGTAGTCAACCTGTTTAACCCTACCAGCATGTCTATATATGCAAGTTCTGGGCTTAAATAAAGAATATACAATTAAAAACAACTCAAGCCAAAACCAGTTTGGCTCAGTGGATACAGAGTCAGCCTGCGGACTGAAAGGTCCCCAGGTTCAATTCTAGTCAAGGGCATGTATCCTGGTTGTGGGCACATCCCTAGTAGGGGGCATGCAGGAGGCAGCTGATTGATGTCTCTCTTATTGAAGTTTCTAACTATCTCTCTCCCTTCCTCTCTGTAAAAAATCAATACAAAAAATATTAAAAAATAATAAATAAATAAAAACAACTTGATTCTGACACTTATAGAATCAGAAAGCTCCAAAGCTATTTAAGTAGAAGTGTTGCGTGCATTCCCTGGGGTAGGGACCCAACGGGAAGCATTTTATCAGCCTAGCATTCCCTGTAACAGAACTAAATAATGCGTATGCTTCTTCCTTAAATGATCCTGATTCCTAGAGGGAAAAAACACCTCTTTTATCAATGTTTTAGAATAATAATCCTTCCACACCTCATAAGATTTTTGCAGGACTCAAGTGTAAAACAAAAACAAAAACCTAATAACATTTGCTATACAAATGCAAAACATTATCAAGTTTTTCTTCCTTTCAGTATTTTTTTTTCCAAATAACCTTCCATGTATCCTGGTTCTCAAAATTAATTAGCTTTAATTATAGCAGAAGTTCTGTTCATATAATTTACTGATTTATGGTAATCACATTACATAAATTCTAAAATATAATAACGGTAGTACTAATAGAAGCCATGATTTAGAAAATGCTGTTAGAATTTCCAATCCTAACACAGTACTCCCAAGGTACAATAAATTTAGAGTGTAAATTCTATATGTTTTCCAATGTTTAGAGTATAACCATGTGTTTATGTAATGTACAGGTATGGGGAGAGAGAGAGAGAAAGAGAGAGAGAGAGAGAGAGAGAGAGAGAGAGAGAGAGAGAGAGAGAGAGAGAAATGTGTATTTGGGTGTGAATTGAAATCTATCTTAGAATTATGTTTTTTTTCATGGATTATGTTATGTTAGCAGTATAGTGATTCTTTTAATCTAGGAAAACTAGCTTAAATTTATATTCTTTTAAATATACTTATACTTAGTACTACCTTCTATTGGGTAACGGAAGGAAAATTACTTGCCTGATGCCAATATAGCAATGACTCAGCATTCAGATTCAGAGCATCCATTTGGAAGTCCTGTGCTCTTCATGTCTGTTCTATGATATCTGCATATCTCCCACTTTCATCACGTTGGACATAACAATAGATAAAATATTTGATTGTTATGTTCCTATTCAGAAGAACAACCTGTAGAATTTGACTGGATATTGCACTATTACTTGGGATTTGCTTATGGCTTCTGACTCAAAATAAGTAATTAATTCTGCTGTATTTGAAAAACAAAAATCAGATTCATTAAAGAATTAGTGTGGGTTTTTTTTTTGTTTTGTTTTTAAAATATATTTTATTGATTTTTCACAGAGAGGAAGAGAGAGAGAGAGCCAGAAACATCAATGAGAGAGACATCGATAAGCCGCCCCCTGCACGCCCCCTACCGGGGATGTGCCCGCAACCAGATACATGCCCTGGACCGGAATCGAATCTGGGACCTTTCAGTCCCCGGGCTGGCCGATGCTCTATCCACTGAGCCAAACCGGTTTTGGCTGTTTTTTTGTTTGTTTGTGTGTTTTTCTAGCCGCTCTCACCACTAAACCAAGCACAGCCTTGAATAAATGCAAGTATAAAAAATGACAAGAAGAGAGAACTCTTGTGGCATATTTTTAGCTTTAATTAGTCTGCCAGCAAATAGAAATGCCCTGCCTCCTAGCTGAGTAGTAGTTTCCCAGTGCGAGCTTTTGACCTTGCCCGCATCGCTCAGATCCTAATAGGTGATGACAGTGTGCTGAGTTTTTGATGACATAGACGGTTTACTTACAGCCCTTCCTCCACCACTCAACAGCGTTATACAGAGTAGCATAATGCGGTTCGCAGCCCTGTTGTCCAAAAAAAAAAAAAAAAAAAAAAAAAAAAAAAAAAAAAAAAAAAAAAAAAAAAAAAAAAAAAAAAAAAAAAAAAAAAAAAAAAAAAAAAAAAAAAAAAAAAAAAAAAAAAAAAAAAAAAAAAAAAAAAAAAAAAAAAAAAAAAAAAAAAAAAAAAAAAAAAAAAAAAAAAA
>PVJN01004586.1:0-74508 GCA_004026805.1 Lasiurus borealis | reverse complement strand
AAGCAAGTGCATTGTTAAACATATTTTACATTAATACAGTCTACCTCGGGGGTAATTTTCCCCTAGTAAAGAAATATGGGGGTTCCTGAAAGGTTTAAGTAAATAATACAGAGAGCCCTTGAAACATTCACAAGTCATGCATTGAACTTTTCTCTTCTTACATCTTAATAAGCAAACAATACATTCTATACCTAATTACAGACTATTTTTTAACGGTGACTTCCAGTGGGTTATTCTTTTTAGAGGTGTTATATTAAGAAACCCATCATGTAGAGAGATACAGCTACTTTTATCCATTTGGCTGGAAGTTTTGAAGCCAAATTAAAAGGTGGAATGTGATTGACAGCCCTCTACGGTGAGCTGTTAATCAGAAGAGGATAATGAGATTCAATTAAGGATGAGATGCTTATGAGAAATGTGGTGTATCTTAGGCAAAACCAGAGTTTCTCTGTAACAGCGGTATGTAGATAAATAGTTAGCAGGCCTCTGGCACCATGGGATAAAGTAACCAGCTACAAGAATTAAGAAGAAATTTTTTGGCGATGTTATATTTTTCAAGTTGGTGCACCCCGGTGAGTGAATGGATTTTCTTCTAAAACATCCATCATTCGACACAGTAGGAGGCAGGATGCTCAACTGGATGGACCACTGGCCGGTCCTGGGGTGCAGATTCCTGCTTGGAATTCGCACAACGCTTCAGATTCTGAAATCCAATGGGATTTCCTCTGACAAGGGTGGATGGACAAGGAATGTGTGCTCAGACTAGAGGAGAGAAAATGCACATGCCTGGATAGTGTGTTCTCACTTTAGCAGTGATTTTATCCAAAATTTTCCCCAAGGTTGCTGCTTGTTTTATATTTATATGACTGGGACTTTTGGGTCTAACATATATACAGTGGTACCTCGAGATACGAGTTTAATTCGTTCCGTAACCTTGAGGCGTGGGAAACTATGAGACGCTCGAGTCGTGGTAAACTGGTAGGTCTGTGCAGTTGGCCGATCCACGTGATTACTCCTATCTCAAATGTTGCTCGTATTTCAAAGCAAAAATCGCTCACTCAACAGCTCGTATCTCAAAATCTCGTATGTTAGGGCACTCGTATCTCGAGGTACCACTGTACTTGAGTATTTAGCCCAACGTCTGAGATTTTAGGCGATTAACCGAGCCACAGCAATGCCTTATTTTCTACTGACATTGGAGAATGTTTAGAATTTGGTAGAGAAACAAGTCAATGAGGGGAAACTGAAGTGTTGATGTCAAGATGTTCATATTAAACTTATATTATCTTTCAAGTAGGCATATATTTGCTGGTCATGAAGACTAAAAATGGCAAGGAGGAACTTGCCTGCTGCTTCATTGCAGATACATAAACTATTATATAACTGATGCAGCATCCAGAATATTTTTAAAAGAAAAGAGGGGTACATAATAATGGCAGGGTACATGAAAAAGAAAATAATATTTAAGGATACAGATAGTAAATATTTTGCCAATGAATTGTTTTTCTATGAAATAAATGATAAAACCTGAATCTGAACAGTTACTACCACCAAACTCCTCACCTGTGCAATCTACACTCACTTTGACTTACTCTTTTGTTTTCTAGAATTTGTATGTATTATTTTTTTAATATATATTTTATTGATATTTTACAGAGAGGAAGGGAGAGAGAGAGCTAGAAACATCAATAAGAGAGAAACATCGATCAGCTTCCTCTTGCACTCTCCCTACTGAGGATGTGCCCACAACCAAGGTACATGCCCTTGACTGGAATTGAACCTGGGACCTTTCAGTCTACAGGCCAATGCTCTATCCACTGAGCCAAACCAGTTTCAGCTGTATGTATTATTGAGAAACACTATTCTTTAAGCAATTACCTACGTGAGTCTTATATGATTTCTTATTGAGATATCTCTATTGTGATAAAATTATCTGTATTAAAACAAAGCTTATTTCCCTATAGCTCCCGACATACTGGTATATGTTCTCTCCTTCAGGACCATGGCACAGCTCTAATACCTGCAGATGCCAAACATTCATTTATTTTGAGTGTTTGTTATGTGCCAAGCATTGCTGTAGTTGGTGGAATTAAGAAAAAGCAAACACACAACAGAATGAGTAGGAGGATCCCTTTCCTCTGCTGTGCCTTCTATTGACAATGCCTAACGTTCTGCCTTTAGTCAAGCAAAAAATGTTTAAAGGGCCCAGCTATCAATACGGAAATCTGGATAAACAAGGGTAGATCTGAAGTGAAAAAGCAATAAATTGACAACAGGCACAGATGGAAAGATGAGTAAGAAAAATCGATTCAAAAACCATTGTCATAACACAGGAGAGAATCAGTTCAGACCAAGGCCAGGACAGAGAAAGGATATCAAAAGGAAGAATGAATGTAAAAGATATCTCAGTGGTGAAATATATAAAATAGGTGTTAGCTTTACTCTCTGAGACCAATGCATATTGACAAAAAAAAAAACCATGAGCTTTGAAACTAGTGACGACTGAATTTGCGATTGAATTTTGACTCCTCCACTTGCTGTCCATGTAAATGTGCAAAAGCTATTAATTTTCTTCTAACCTCAGATTCTTCCCTGTAAAGCGTGGTAAATACTGTTGTATCTCCCACTGTGGGGGTGCCTAGGACAGAACATAATACACAATAACTATGTAAATGACACACATCATTGCTCTAATATTCTAGTTGAGAACTTTTGCTTCCCCATTTCAACTTCATTTGTAGTAAAGAACATCTGTATCTTCTTTTATTGCTGTTTTTCTTTGTTACCTGGTAAAAACCTGTATGTGCTATCCCATTCTACTGTCTTGTACATATATAACATAGCCATTAATCACAAAGGATCAAAATTATGAGGCAGAATCAATAAAAATCAAATATCAATTACTGATGTATTGATTGGTACCATCTTATTCTATTATAATACACAAAATAGAAAGAATGTGCATACATTATAACCAAAAAGCTCATTGTACCATTACTCCAAATTCAGAACCTCAGAGGAGAAAGTTAATGCTATAGTGTAGAGATCACTTTCTGTAGAGGAATTCTATCTAATAAAGAGGTTATATGTTAATTGACCATCATTCCCTCACAAGATGGTAGTGCCCACAGCCACAAGATGGCGGTGCCCATCCCCTCAGCCCCACTAGGGGGTGGCAGGCACTTGGGGGTGACTAAGCCAGCAGGGGAAGGAAGTTAGGGGTAATTGGGCCTGCAGGGAGGGCAGTTAGGGGTGTCAAGCTGGCAAGGGAGTGGTGAGGAGGTGATCAGGCTGGCAGGCAGAAGTAGTTAGGGGCAATCAGGCAGGCAGGCAGGGAGCAGTTGGGAGCCAGAAGTCCTGGATTGTGAGAGGGATCTCGGACATCCCTCAGGAGGTCCCAGATTGGTGAGGGTACAGGCTGTGCTGAGGGACATTCCCCTGCCCTCCCCATGCATGAATTTCATGCACAGGGCCTCTAGTAATAATATAAAATCCATAATTTTTAAGCTCTGGTTTTCCTCCTTCATAATCCAGGAAATTCAGACTTTACCTTAATATATTCCTTGATTCGGTAGAAGTAATTTCTTCCTTCTTTTGTCTTAGAAGTAGTGTACACCTGGTGTCACATTATATTTTGCCTTTCACTGCAATTATCAGGCATCTATCTCTTCAGACCAGATTGTAAACTGTTACAGCTTTTGCCCCTTCATTTTCTCATGCAATTCAGTATTATATCTTGTAAGTACAGGGGCAGAGCAAATGTGTGCTGAATTGAAATTGATCTGAGACAAATCACTTTCCATAGCAATAAACATGGATCTTCAATAGAGAAGTGACCTAGAAGAGCACTCATTTAAACCATGTTTTAAGGCCTTTAACCCTGACCATACCAACCTCCTACCCCAGTGGCAGTTTTCAACTTTACTGGCCCATGGGGTACCCATATGTTTGCAACAGAAAGCAAGTAAACACCCCCCTTAACCCTACCCTCATGAGATTAACAATGCTAAGCATTAATTTATTTGATTAATCAGGATTAGAGAATAAAGGCTGGATTTTGGTTCCCTTGTACAAATAAGAACAAAATTTGTGTAAGTAAATAATTACACACGTCATTGATGAACAGGAAAACCCATACAATTATACTCCGAATCACTTAATACAGTATTTTTAATAATCAGAAATAGTTACTCCAACTTTATCTTGTTTTATTTAACTTCATTATTTTCTGAAAAATCTGTGCTTCTTTTATGAGAAACTTCGTTACAAAAATGCAATTAAACTTCCCGAATGCCTCAGGGAGTGTATCCTTTATATATCTTTAATCATCACATTTGAAAAGGAAGTTGATTATCTCAAACTGAGAGGAGCCCTATGGGTAAGTGAGGGACAGAGGAGACATTAGCTCTATTTGAAAGGTGACCAGTATGTTGAAGACAGTGGAATTGTTGTCTGAAGACCTATAATACTAATCATAGATCCAAAAACTATTCATTGACACAGTATTTCAGCAAAGCACAAGTCATGCCGGTCTGATATGTCAAGATAGAATCCACAGAGACACAGATTCAGATCTACCAGTATTTGCTGTGTGTGATTCCAATATACTGTACCACATGGAAGTCCCACATAAGTATGTAACTAAGGAAAAACAGACTTTCTGTGAAGCACCAAAATACCCTCAATCAGTTTTGGCCAAAACCACATGGTTTGTGTAAGGATCAACGGAAAGAATAGAGGGCAAAAGTGTCACTTAAAAAACAAAAGATTGGAATTATTATAATCTTGACTCATTTCTTTGATTGCTGCTCTGCTCTAGCTTTCTGTGCATAGCGCCATAATGAAGTAGAATTCCATCACTGCCAAGTTTCCTGATCAATAAAGAATAACAAACGAAGGTAATTCACATCTCGTCATCAAATGGAGTTCTTCCAGGTCCTCAGGAGTGTTTATTTCACTCTCGGTGCAGATCTGTTGCTTTTTTTTTTTTTTTTTTGCAATGTCAGGATAACCAGTTAATTTCCCAAACGCCTTTTTTTTTTTGTTTCAAACCTTCTGACACCATGAGTCAGTGTTCCCTCTGACCTCCGTCCAACAATGAGAACATGCTCACATCTCCTTCTCCTCGCAATGCAAATTCGACTTCATTAATAAAATAATCACAGATATTAAACTACATGATAACTGGCTTTCTGGAATTCAGTTCTCTTTCATTTCCTTTTTCTTCTTTTTTTCTTTTGCTAAACAAATACCGGTTCCCCGTGGAGGCCTTGATGTACTTCACAGGCTCAGCGAGTGGCATGTGCTGATGATGTGTGTGTTTGTTGATACGAGGAACTGGCAAAACACAAAGGATGAGAGGGAGGAGGAAAAAAAAAAACTTTCCAATTTAATATGAGAAAGGATTTCTTTCAAAGTTAATTATCCTGCTCCTCTTTTCTTTGGAGTCATTTCCAGACATTGCTGGGTGGGATGATTAGAATTGATTATTTAAATAGGACTCCATCCTCAGAGGTTGCATTTAGGGCAACTTGCATATTGGATATCATCTTGGCAATGGAAACCGTCCCTGGGGGGAGTAAGAGTTTTCTTTCGGAGTGGGTTAAGTGCCACGATAAATATTCTGAGTCCATATTGCCCACTGAGCTCTCAGAAGATGCAAACAACTCGACAGAAAAGAGATGGTCGCTCTCATTTGCCACAAACTAATGCAGTTTCAGCTCTCTTGTGAGGCCTGAGCTCATGAAATGCTGCTTTGGAGGCTGTCTCAATAGATCCAAGTGGTTCATCCCTTCTTTTCCTTCCTTCCTGCACAGGTTGGTTGTTAACTGGGTGAGAATCACGTGCAGGTAGGAAAGGAATAACTTATCAGAAACGAGAGACTGCTCTGTGGATCCGGAGGCTCAACACTTCCCATATGTGCTCAGCTTCTGAGGCATTCTGGTTCACAGGAAATGGGCAAATCCCTTTTCACAGCCATTTTCAGAGCCATTTGTGGGTGTCTGGGAGGCTCAAAGCTGCTATGAGCATGCATGGGGGGATCGTCTGCAGAGAAGGAGAAATAGGAGCTTTGGATGGGGATGAAGAGGGATAAAGAGGGATAAAGAAGGAATGAGTTGTGTTGCCATTGCCACTTACCCCCTTCCTTTGGTTGGCAGATAATTTTCTCTTCATCACGGGTAAATAACAGGTTTCACCATTGTCAAGCATGTGTATCGATACGTTTATATGCAAATCACAATGATTTCCCTTTTCCCAGGCACTGGCGAATGGAGATAATCAATATTACCCAGGGACTACAGATAGTGTTCTCAAAAGGCTACCTTCCCTTTTTAACAGCCGGATTGATTGTCAAACTACTAAACAGAAATGTCCAATGTCCCAGAAATAGCACGTGCTTGGCTAATTGCAGGTTACCGCTTTCTAGGCATCAGTGATATGAGAGAGTCGCATTGCCTATAGCATTTTCTTTTCCTTAAAGAGAAAGCAGTAAGTATTGCAGAGCTCAGTAAAGAAGTCACCTGCTTACTTTACAGCATTTAGTAGTTACTTTTCCTTTCTTCCTTCCAATCTAGGATTTTTAGTAGTAAGCATATATCTTAGGGATAATGGGGATAATTTTTAATACTATTAGGTTTTCTTTTTAAAACAAAACAGAAAGAAATTTGAGCAGGATATAGATATATAGATGATATAGATATAGTTATAGAGGAGATAGATAAATAGATGGATGGATAGATAGATAGATAGATAGATAGATAGATAGATAGATAGATATAAATAAAATAATTAAAAGATAATAAGAAGAGTGATGGTTTAAAAATATGTCCAAGTATCTAGAATCCAGTAATTCATAAATAATGAAAGGATTATCCATTGGCCAGAGTACAGAACATTTAATGGCTCTGCTTCTTTCTCAGATTGAATAACTGCTCTTCTCAGAAATCACTATGCAGTTCTCATACTTTTCCCCCCACACCATGATATAGCCTTCACTCTATTATTTAAAAACCTAGGCTATCTAATTTGAGATGCCTCATCTCCCAGAGCTGAAACCTCTGGGGATGGTTGATCAATTCCAATCCTTCTACCACATTTTGAAAAATATCTGCCCGGTTCTAGTTTAATCTAAAACTCCAAGAGCTATAGGAGTTCAAGCAGAGAGCTTGAAACTTGGAGAGCTTAATTTTCTAACCATTGGGAAATTTTATAATTCAAGGTCAAAGTCATATGACAGTGAACTGAGAGATTCTAAGGGAAATCTATTAATCATCAGAGATTTTATATTTATGATACAGAATTCCTTGGTGCTTAAGAACATGAGTGCTACAATAGAAAGTCTGGGATTAAGGTCATGTAACTAGCTCTGGTGACCTCAGGTAAGTTATATATTCTTTGTCTCAGATCTTGTGAAAAGAGGTATAATAATTCACAAGCAGTTCTGAGGAGATTATGTTAAGTGATTAGGACCCTGTCATATCTACATGCTCAAAAAACTTCCAGAGAAAACAGCTCAATTGCTCCTTGACATTAGGGTAAACAACTTGAAAAAAAATATCACTAAACCTAAAATTTTACAATGTTAATAAATTGGACTTAAACATTAAGAAATAATAATTTAAAGAAGGCGGGTTTGATCTCTGCTCAGAGCATATACAAGAAGCAAGCAATGAATGCATAAATAAGTGGAACAAGAAATCGGTCTTTCTCTCAAATGAATACATTTTAAAGAGTAATGCAATTATTTAAAAAGTCAAAAAAGGGTGCCTCAAAATTTCCTTTTATGCCAGAGGTGCCAATATAGCTATGCACACTGTGCAGTAGCAATATTTAGAAATCATCACCATTCACATGGACTGCAGGGTGTATGGAATTTCAAGATTTTCAATACTAAATGTATTGGGGTGACATTGGTTAACGAATTATATTGGTTTCAAGTATACAGTTTTATAATACATTTCCACATCAAGTGACTCTATTTCTATCTCCTTTGTCATAAAGTTTCCAGAGAATGGGTTCAAAAAATAATTTCTTAATTCAAGAAAGAAAGACGACCTAGGATGTAGGAAACAGTGGCTCCAATCTGGCAGAGGGGAAAAGAAATACTCAGGATTGAAATGAAGGAGAAGTTTTAAGAAAAACAAGTCTATATTGGACCAAGAAAATAAAAGTTTTAAAGCTTTTGATTCTACAAAGAAAAGCATTGGATTTATTGATTCCCAGATGCGTGTTATTATTTTGTGAGAAGTTTTATAAACACAGAGGCACCTATGGTAATAAATTAGTAATAGAGACTTACAAGACTAAGAAAATGAATAATGGGAACAATTACTAACTTTGAAGAAACTAAAAAGATTACAAAGAAGAAAATCCACATTGCATGGTTTCGCTTTCAAGAAAATTTATGTCATAATCAACATTTAATTCTGAATATTAATTAAACCCTAAGTAATACATTAGGAAAGAGAAGAAAGGAGAAGCCTGTATATGTGAATGCTAAATCCTCTTGCCCATGGTAGGAAATCAAGTGATAATATCTAAAATTAAAAGCCAAAATGTATTATTTATAAGTATGTTATTTGCGAATATAAAAACAAATAGAAGAAAGGGCTAACAGATTAGTCTGACTGGTTTGAGAAGTGGAAATCAGAAGTATGTAGGAGTGAAAAATGTATTTGTACATATATTACTGATACGTAAGTCTAAAATATCAAATGTACATATCACTATCTAATTATTTTCAAGCAGCAATTTTAATCATGTTGTTATGATTCTTCCTACTTGCAAAAGCTATAAATAAAATATTTAAATGTTTATTTTATTATAATATATTGACTTATTATATTAGTTTCAGGGGTACAACATAATAATTCAATATCTGTGTATACTGAGACATTATCACCAAAATATTTTGTTAACATCTACCACCATCTCGAGTTAATTTTTTAATGTTTAAATTTGCAAAAGAAAAAAAAACTTTTTAACACCATACATCAGATTTAAACCCATTAAAGTTGAAGGATCAAATATTTTCTTTTCTTTTGAAAAATACATTTTTATTACTTTTTTAAAGAGAAAGAAGGGAGAGGGAGAGAAAAACATTGATGTGGGAAACTGATCATCTGCCTCCCACTTGAATCCCAACCAGGAATCGAACCAGCATCTTTTTGGTGCTCTGGATGCCATCCAACCAACAGAGCCATACCGTCAAGGCGGGTCAAACATTTTAGATAGAAACCACCATTTGAAGAAGAAAGTGCAAACATGTGCGTGACTGTGACACAACTGCTTGATTTTGATTTGGTACAACAGGCATGAGAGCAGGACTAGCGGGCACCTCCAGAGAAACTACCAACACTAGATTCTCACAAAAACACTTCGAAAGCATTTCCTCTATCACCAGTAGTTCTCAACCTTTCTAATGCCGCGACCATTTAATACAATTCCTCGTGTTGTGGTGAATTGTAATGTAAATATCTGTGTTTTCTGATGGTCGTAGGCGACCCTGCTAGTGGTTCTCAATCTGTGGGTCACTGCTGTAGAGCCTAAGACCATGAGAAAACAGGTCACGACCTACAGGTTGAGAACTGCTGCTCTGTCACCCTGTTTGTAGCCATCTGCATTAGTTACGTTCTGCTGCCTAACAAACCAGTCCCAAAACTTAGTGGCTTAACATAATAACAAATCCATGCTGCCCACAATTTTATGGTCAGCTCTTTAGTCTGAGCTCAGCTGGGAAATCGTTTTCCTGGTGTCGCCTGGGATCACTCAGGTGGCCACGGTCATCCTCCAACTCCCCTGTGCTTGTGTGGACCAGGCTGGCCTGTCACAGACCTGATGGAGTTGTTGGTTATCTTTTGGGCCTCTTTTGCAGCCTGGTTTAGCTTGGGATTTTTCTATGGTAGATTCTGTGTTTCAAGAGCATTCAAGCCGAAAGCTTGTGAGGCTTAAGCTCAGAGCTACCAGAAAGTCACTTTCACCACATTCTATTGAGCAAAACAAAGGGCAAAGTTAGCCTTCATTCAAGGGCTTAAAAGATGGGTCTCTATATCTTTAAAGAAGCCAAAACATGTTGTGGTCACCTTTAAACCTTTCCATATCACAACGCTGATTCTCATCTTAACCAGGTTGCAAATGAATTTAAAGTGGCCTCATCATCATCATTTTATCTGGAAGTCTGACACTAGTTTACACTCAGCTCTTCAGGTCTCGTGTGCCTCTCTCTGCCCACATAGATTCCCCAGTGCCTGAGGGCATGACATCCTTTCTAACTTCGTATCGGTTGTTTTCTTCATAATGTAGCAAGTTTTGCTAGGAGTAGAACTCATGTGACATTCGCTCTCCTAGCTTGTAAGTAATTTACTAAGTACAAGGTACACAAACAATAGGGGGTATACATTTCCAATTAATTTCCCCTCACGCAATTAATGAAATGAATATAGGGTCAGAGAAAACACGGCAACAGTACAAGGAGATTGAGTTTGAAATTTTCTAAATGGGTTACATTAGGCGAGGTTCAGTAATAAAAACAGTGATTTAAAAATCAGTCAAGGAAAACAACGTAATGTCAAATGTTAGCTAATTATAGAACACAAATGGCCTGGTGCACGAAATTCATGTATGGGGGTAAGTCCCTCAGCCTGGCCTGCACCCTCTCCAATCTAGGACCACTGGCTCCTAACTGCTCACCTGCCTGCCTGAACGCCCCTAACCACTCTTATTAGTATAGATAAAGTCAGTTTTTGTTTGCAATTGTTAAATGGAAAAAAATACAGCTAGTTTTTGGCTATTAATTATTATAAAGTCATCATTTTTATTAGGTATATTTGTCTTAGCAACAATTGGAAAACAGCTGCATGTTGGCAGAGAAAAAAAACCTTTAACATCCCAGAACTGTTAGAAAAACAAACAAACAAAACAACAACAACAAAAAGAATTGCTGGGTTTGATTATACTTTTGTATAAAAACGTATTTTTATTCCCGTTAAATAGCTCTGACCAGATGACTCCTAAACTGAGATCCAGAGAATAAAATGAGAAGATATTAAAGAACAGCAAAATTAAACTGACGGCTTTTTTTTTTTTTTTTGATAATGTGTGAACAGGAAATAGAATTAAAAGGAGCCCTTTACCAGGAGCTAAAATATTGAATTATTTAGAGTACTGCAAAGGGACCAGGACCAATAGAAGGAAACCAGGAAAATGACAATTTTGTCTATCAGAGAAATGTTGCTGGCGTCGGGGATACGATGAAATCGCCTCCCAGGAGACCCGCTTCATCTAACATAGAACATTTTAATCTTAAAAGCCCAAATCTCATCTGACCCTGTAGCATCCCAGCCTCCCTTACCTATGAATCACGATGGCAGAGTGAATTATGTCCGCAAGCCATAAAGACACTTACGTTTAGTGAGTTATTTTCTCTGTCACAAATGAATTCCTCCAATAACCCGCATCATAACAATACCCACAGCCATCGCCAACAATGATGGATACCGGCATTATCAAAATTGTTACCATTATTGGTAGACCCCCTGACTTACCAATGAGCACGTGGGCACTCTCTTCTGAGTTAATTGCAATGCTGTACACCTTCCTTTATCAATTATTCAGTCTCTTAAGATGGGTCACAGCAATGTAAGTTTCATACCTACGGAAAAAAGCAAACACACAAACAAAGTCACATTCAGTGGGGTAGGCCTGTGTGACATTTATACAGTTGTATCATTTCCTCTGGAAAAGAAGAGACAAAACGCAGGTTCCCGACTTCTCATTGGAAACTCTTGGTGCCAGATTTGTTTAGGAATTCAGAATTCTGGAGATTTTTGGGAAAAGTAATACCTTTCAATGGGTCCGTAATGAAAATATTAACATAGATACGGTGAAACATCTGGCTGTTTACAATAAGCGGAAATAATGCCAGGTATTACAACCAGATTCATTCATGAGGCTAGGTTTTGCCATTAGGAATTTAGGGGAGGAAACAAAATCCAATTTTGGTATTTGAGAACTGGAAGTAGGAGGCTGCGGATTTACCTTGGCTGTGTTTAGTATTTAAACAAATCCGAACACCAAGGGACCAGAAAGGTTCCAATATGTCTAGATGCAGTGCTTGTCATTACATTTGCATACACACCTTTGTAATAACATATTTTGCATTCTGCACTTGGACCAAAAATAATCGTAATTTAACAAAGAAAAACAAATGACTGAGTGAATAAGTCAACGTGATGAACCATCTTGCGATATTTCTAATCTGCTCAATAAAAAAGTAAAATGTTTTAAAAGTTGATATCCAAGAATAGGACATATCTTTTATTTGGAAAACTTATGTTGGGTTTTTAATTTTCTTGACAACTTACTTTTCTTAGTTACATGCAATCGACAAATAAGATATTTTTCATTTTCTGTTAAAGATCTGGAGATAGCTGTCCTTTTTAAGCTATTCAGAAATAAACAGGGTTAAGATAACAACTCATTCACAAAAGTAAATTGAAGTAAATATGGAAATTGCATAAATGATATTTGCTAATGGCCTTTGGACAGAGCCTAATCATAAAAATAAAAATGCAGGCAAAACTGTTCAAAAGCAGGATGTCAATTTTTATTATGCAAAAATACTGACCAACTTATTAAGAAAACTGATTGCATTAAAACTCAGTTAATAAATTGAAAGTGTAAAGAAAATAGAAATAATCCTATTTTAGACAAGGTTTTATATGTACACTGCCATATTAAAAAAGAAAATAACTTAGCCCTAACCAGTTTTGCTCAGTGGATAGAGCCTTGGCCTGCAGACTGAAAGGTCTCAGGTTCGATTCCAGTTGAGGGCATGTACCTTGGTTGTGGGCACACCCCCAGTAGGGCCGTGCAGGAGGCAGCTAGCTGGTCAATGTTTCTCTCTCATCGATGTTTCTAACTCTCTATTCCTCTCCCTTCCTCTCTAAAAAAATCAATAAAATATATATTTTTAAAAAGAAATAAAATACCATAAACATTTACTTTCTAGAAATGTATGCGTCCATTTGTAATTCTCTCCCATATTACAGATACGAGCTAAAGAATAATCACTAGATTCTTGAAACCAAAGCTGAATAATCTCAGCAGGCTCAGTGACCAGATATGTAATGAATCTTTTTTAGTATTAATACTTATTGATGCTGAGCTCAACAAGTTTTCTTAAAAGTACTAAAGACACACTTTCACTGTTCTTATTTGCCATTATGCAGTAAGGATCTTTTTTTATTTTTTTATCCTTTCAAATCAGATGAACAGATACTTATTAGATTATTTTGCTAGTATAAGTATGCATGTCCAAAAAGAAATCTAAGTGGTAAGACTTTTAAGGTTTTATGGAGGTGTAGGTCTGGTCACTGCAAGCAGACCTTTAAATAGATGTGTGCTTCAAATCTTCTAGGTTTGATTTTCCAGATGTGTTTTAAAGAAAACACATATGACCCATATTTTACAAGAAATTCATTAGAAATTCAATATGAGAAATTATTAATTCTATTTATGAATCTTGTGTATTCTGTATTGAGTGTGACTGCATAGTGGGGGTCACGGTATGCCACTTTCTTGAAAAGGAAAATAGGGGTAACATCTGAAGGGAAAAATATTATAGAACAGCACTAATATTTTAATGGCAAAATCCATGTTAACCATCACTTTGAGTTGACTTCTTCTTCCCAGTTTTCATATGAGAATGCCACATCTGTAGACTACAGATTCAAAGGTAAACTAGCAAGCCCCAAGTGGGAAAGGGAATAAATAGCATAACCATCCATTTTCAATCTTTCTGGGCTGCCCATGGAAAATGTCTATAATAAAAGTAACTAAGCAATTTATACATTAGAGGATAAATATGTTGAAAAAGACATTTTGGTTATTGGTTATTTTGCATTATCTGTACTGCTTTTTTCATTTGTATAATTGAAACCTAATTCTTTATCATCTTCCTTTTCATTGGTTTTCTTTACTATTTTTTCTTTAAAAAAGTATAACAATACCTAGCTTTTGTTTGTTATTGTATCTTTATTGCTGAAAATATTATATATGTCTCTTCCCCTCCCCCCATTGACCCTTTCTAGCCCATCTCACCCTAGTCCCAGGCCTTCACTACCCTATTGTCTGTGTCCATGGGTTATGTATATATGCATACAAGTTACTTGGTTAATTTCTTCTAACCCACTCCTGTTTTCCACAATCTGTTCCAAGCTTCTATATCTCTGGATCTATTTTGTTCACCAGTTCATTTTGTTCTTTATATTCCACATACGAGGGAGATCTAGAGAGAATCTTTATACATTTTCTTCAAAGAAAAATGTTCTCTATTCCAGTTGCATTGATCCTGCACAGATTCAGCTAAAGCCATGAAGTAGAAGCACTCTCATACACGAAAATTCAAAATCATTATGTAGAACAGCTTAATAGTGACAACTCACCTAATTCATTGTCTGGATATGCATTTCTTTGGGATTCTGCTTATAATTATCCCTTTATTTGGAAATTTTATCCATCTATTTGAGTTTCAAAGGAAAGTAATGGCTCATGGATTAGGATTAATTAAAAAGTACTAAACACATGTTTACACATATTTGATATGGATTAAATTGTGTTCTCCAAAAATGGATGTGTTGAAGTCCTCACACCTTCAGGACCTCAGAAAATAATATTATTTAGAAATAGGGTTGATTCAGATATAATTAGTTAAGGTGAAGTCATCCTGTAGTAGGGTAGACCATTAACCCAATATTACTGGTGTCCTTACAAAAAAGAGAAATTTGACACAGATATACTAGAGTACAAAGGAAAAACACTATCTAAATATGAAGACTAAGATATTAGTGACTCAACTACAAGCCAAAGAATGCCAAAGAGACCAGCAAACCACTAGAAGCTGGAAGACAGCCTTGGAATACATTCTCAATCAGAGCCCTCACAAGGAATTGATCTTGTCATCACTTTGACCTTTGACATCTAGCCTCCAGGACTGTGTGTGTGTGTGTGTGTGTGTGTGTGTGTATGCCTAAGGGACCATTGTAACTCAGGAGCTGCCCCTGGGTAGTCAGTGTGCTCCTAGAGCCAACTTCTGGCAGTCCCTCCCCAAGACCAGCGGGCCCCACCCTGATCAGGACTGGGCTAGACTTGCCTGATCCACCCTGATCACCAGTCAGGCCAAGGGACCCCACCTGTGCACAAATCTGTACACCGGGCCTCTTGCAACCTTAAGTTTCTATTGTATAAGCCACCAAGTTGGTGATATTTTGTTATAGCAACCCTAAAAAAGCTACTGTAATATCCAAATAGTTATTTTCTTACAAATTCACAAACTAATCAATATACATTAGTTCCTGTAAATCATAGATGCACACCATAAAATACCCTATAAATAAAATATCCTCAGTGTGATACTATGTAAAAGTTGGTCATGAGTTAGACATTCACATACAAGAAAAGGTCACTGTTGCCGAGACCAGTTTGGCTCAGTGGATATAGCGTCGGCCTGTGGACTGAAAGGTCCCAGGTTCGATTCCAGTCGGGTGCATGTACCTTGCTTGCAGGCACATCTCCACTGTGGGGCGTGCAGGAGGCAGCTGATCGATGTCTCTCTCTCATCGATCTTTCTGACTTTCTATCTCTCTCCCTTCCTCTCTGTAAAAAATCAATAAAAAATATATTAAAAAAAAAAGAAAAAGAAAAGGTCACTGTGATTAGGCACGGTTTTCTCTTCCCTATCACCCCGACCAAGAAATAAACACCACTAGCAGATGACAGAATGACAGCATGAAGGTGTTTTGTGGGTTTTCCTTATACCCCGTGCTGCATTGTCTCTCAACAGTCCAGCGACAACTTCATTCCCTGCCTCCTTCCCTTTCCACAGGGGAAATGGGTAAAAATAATTCCTGTCTTGTGTTCAAAATAATGGCCTTAATATTAAGGGGTTATCTGGACCATGCCCCCATCTTAGATAAATTCACCTATATCCTGGATTTATCTCAGGAGAAGAAAAGTCTCTATAACATTTAGAGCTATCTCAAAATGAATCTCGCTTCCTGAAAAAAAAGGAGAAACTTTTTGCAGCAAAGAGATGTTGTACGAGAACTCAAAGCTGCCAGGGCAATTCGGATTAGCTGACAATGAACTTTTCCCCCAAGTTTCAGTTTTATGGTTCTATAAAGCAAATTTAAATAGTACCGTATATTCTGTAGTAGGAGGACTTGGTCATGTTTTTGGAGGAAAGCTTCCTGTGAAAGCATGCCCGCTCTTAATATCCTGCTTTGTTTAATGCGCAGTGGGCACTTAATCTATGTTTACTACTGCTAATAGTAATAACATTAAAAACATAATCAACAAGCCAGGCCTCAGTTTCTGCCTAGCTTATCTCTTACGGAAAATAATAAAAATTTTATTCTCGGCTAAATATCTATGGGAGAAAGGATATTTGCATCGTAAACATGAGGGATAGTCCAGGAAACCAGAGGTAGAATGAAACTCCACCACAAAGAAGAGCTATTAAGGTAATGGTCATTAAACTGTATATTTCCATAACATAAATATAACCAATTAGATGGCCAAAGCCAACTGCAAACAAAAGAGCAATGCTTATTTTATTTAAAAATGCAGAATACAACTCTTAGATATTCTTTTATTAAGGGTGAATAATATTCTATTCAGTTTGGGAGGTAAAGAACTTCATACACAGATATAAAATAAGAGTTAATTATGAATCTATCAATATTTATTTTAATTTTGTGTTGTGGTGAGAAAGACACACACACAAAACAAACAAACAAACAAACAAACAAACAGACAAACATTAAATCTATCCTTTTAATGCATTTTTAAGTGTGTAGACCAGTACTGTTAACTGGTAGTATTGTCAACTATAAGCACAATGTTGTAGATCAGATCTGTAGAACTTTTTCATCTTGCTTACCTGAGATTTTATACCCATTGAATAACAAGTGCTAATTTCTTCCCTCCTTCCTTCCACCCATCAAATACCATTCTCCTCCCTAGTCCTATGAGTTTGACTACTTCAGATATCTCAGACAAGTGCAATCAAACTTTATTTTTCTTTTTGTGTCTGGCTTACTTCACTTAGCATTATGTCCTCATGGTTCATCCATTTTGTTACATATAATATGATTTATTTATTTATTAAGGCTGAGTAATATTCTATTGTATGAAGATACCATATTTTCTTTATTCATTTATCTATTTATGGGCATTTAGATTGTTTCTAAATCTTAGCTCTCAACCTGGGAGTTACCTCCAAAAATTAAAAATGCAACTGCCATTTGACCCAGTTATTTCTGGGAATATGGCCAAATAATCCCAAAATTGTAAATTGAAAGAATATATGTACCTCTATATTTATTGCAGCATTATTAACAATAGCCAAAATTTGGAAATAGCCCAAGTGCCCATCAGTAGATGAGTGGATAAAAAAACTATGTACCTTTACACAATGAAATACTACTCAGCCATAAAAAAGATAGAAATCTTACCCTTTGTGATGGCACGGATGGACCTGGAGGGCACTATGCTAAGTGAAATAAACCAGTCATAGAAAGACAAGTACCATATGATTTCACTTATATGTGGAACCTCATAAAAAATAAACTAGCAAATTAAATAAAACAGACATACAGATACAGAGAACAAACCAACAGCTGTCAGAGGGGAGGGAGTTGGGAGGCTGGTGAAAAAGGTAAAGGGATTAAGCAATAAATAAATAAATAAAACTTATAGACTCAGACAACCTTATGGTGATTACCAGGAGTAAAGATGGAACAGGGGAGGAAACTTGACAGGGCAGTGAACACACAATACAATATACAGATGATGTATTACATAATTGTATATCTGATGCCCATATAATTTTATTAACCAACTAGAGGCCTAGTGCATGGATTCATGTACCGGTGGGGTCACTTGGCCTGCCCTGTGCCCTTTCGCAGTTCAGGACCCCTTGGGGAATGTCAGATAGCCAGTTTCAGGCTGATCCCCCCATACTCAATCCAGACAGGAGGGACCCAGAACCCTGCAGGCCAGGTCCAGACAGGAGAAATCCAATCCTTTGCATTGAGCATGTGTCCTCTGGTGGTCATTGCACGTTACAGTGACCAGTCAACCAGTCGTTTGGTCATTCAGTCACTTAGGCTTTTATATATATAGATGTCATCTTAATAAATTCAATAGAAATCAATAAAAGAATCTTGAAGTTGATATACTTTTTGTGTTTATAACTGGAAAGGAATATTAATAACAAGAATGATATGCCTGAAAAAATAAAAAAAGATTAAAAGAAAGAGAGAGAGAGAGAGAGAGAAAGAGAGAGAGAGATGCCTGAAGGACAATATGAATTTAGAAAGACAATGAATTGCAACTTTCATTGAGGTCTCTAAACATCCATAGCTAGTAAAGCAGATTGTATTCAGAAAATGTGATGCCTGAATTAGTAATTACATAGTAGAATCAATCTTCATTTTTAACAAAATCCAAAATGTGAGATATAGCAATATAAAGTGGAGCCGAGGACAAAGGTTTTGGAGATGAGACATTAAAGAGAGTAAACATGTACATTTGTGCCACTAAGGATTGCAATGGCAGAATTGGTGTGGGGACGATGTGAGTGAACTAGTCACAAACCATTTTTGCAGCTTTTACTTTTATTTATTAGTATTTATATTGTGTTGAATTTACTCCCAAGCCATACATTTTTGTTTCTTCAGTTTCTTCTGGGGTGTCTTTTACTTCTGTGCAACTCCTTTTCTGCTCTTTTTCATGGTGCAGGGAGAACTCAAGTACAGCTTAATCCACCCATGAGCTCTGTAAGGTCTATGCTACATATTGGGAGCTGTATGCACTCGGGTGTGCTCAGTCATCAAATAATCTAAACCTGAAGTGTAGCATTACTGAAGTTTTAAGCAAGCACAGCCAAAATTCAGCACTCTCTTTGGGCTGTGCCCAGCCGCACTGTTTGGCACACCTATCAGCTCCACATGTAACAATGGAATAGCACACATTGCTTCTGTAAAGTGACATTCTTCAAATACTCGGTGGCTTTTCAAATACGCATAACCTTGATGGTTGAGGCAATTTCCACAAGTATTCTTAAAGTGAACATGGAGATTTGAACATCTTGATTTGCATGAATTTGTGGAGTTTTCTGGGATAAGTAAATCACTTCTGGCCATTTTCAGGGAGAGCTAGTCACCATTTTTTTTTAAATATATTTTATTGATGTTTTACAGAGAGGAAGGAAGAGAGATAGAAAGTCAGAAACATCTATGAGAGAGAGACATCGATCAGCCACCTCCTACACGCCTCACAGTGGAGATGTTCCCGCAAGCAAGGTATATGCCCCCAACCAGAATTGAACCTGGGACTTTTCAGTCTGCAAGCCGATGCTCTATTCACTGAGCCAAACTGGTCTTGGCTAGTCACCAATTTTTTTGACTGATAGGCAGCATACTGAATATTTGTTGATAATGGCAATAAAAATGCAATGATGAATATATAATGAAATGTCATAAATCTCAAATGATTTGGGGAAAGAGTGAGAGCGAGAGAGAGTTACAAGAGGGTGGATAATTTATTTCTAGAAGTACGAATCGAGTACATAGAAGATATAAGCACTATTTTACCACCCAGTACAAGTATAAGAAAATAAACAGCTGGCATGTTAGAGGGCAGTAATGAAAGTGGTATCTTCAGCTGAAAGTCATTTTATTTATGTCAAAGAAGTGAAGAAGTTGAAGATAGACCTTTTATGATGATTTCACATGGTTAGTTCTAGAGGTGATGGTAGGAAATTTTTGGAGAACAGTGTGCGGTACACAGCTGCACCATACAGAAATTTGGGGTAACAGTATACTATTGTATAAAAGATTATGCAGTCTTACATGAGGCACTAACCCAATTAAACAGAAAAGAGAACAATGATGGATGGAGAATCCCTTCCTGCAAGGTGGTATATGAGCACCAGGACCAGAGAGCTTGACTCTTTCAGCAGGAATGGCTAGAATCCAAAATTTCCAACTCTGTCTGTATGACATACATTTAAGGGTAAAGTTAGGTAGAGAAACCATCATGATTATAAATTAATACATTGCCATGTTATTTATATATTAGTCCTTTCTAAAATTTTTTAGTGTGAATTGTTGTAAGGATATGATTAGTTTTTAGTATATTAGTATAGTTAATTTTCTGCATCTGGAAATCTAATGACTAGTCTTTAAATTACTGTTTAAATCACTGTTTCCATTAAAGGTCATTACATTTATTGGATCCAGAACCTTATAGCCAGACAGCCTAATTTGGAAAATAAATCCCATTATTTTAAACTTTTTTTTTAACTGCAACATATATGAATAGATTGTTATCATGTATGAAGAAAAATAGTTGACCCATTCATCAGTATATAATGAGACAGCTATTCCAAGTTTGTATTAAAATCTTAATTTTTGAACTGTGAAGAAAAATATTCAAATACTTGCCCATCTTTCACATAACTATGCATGCTGCCAACTAGCATTAATCTTTCTAGAGTACAAGTCAATTATGTAAGGTCTTTGTAAAATGCAAGAAAAATGATGACCACTGATTTCTTTGTTCCTTTTGTTCATCCTGCCAACATACATTTTTCTAGAAGACTTTCTATACACTAGGTCAGTGGTCAGCTGACCATGTGGCTCGTGAGCCACGTGTGGTTCTTTGGCCCCTTGAGTATGGCTCTTCCACAAAATGCCATGGTCTGGGTGAGTCTATTTTGAAGAACCAGTGTTAGAAGAAGTTTAAAAACTTGGCTTTCAAAAGAAATTTCAATTGTTGTACTGTTAATATTTGGCTCTGTTGACTAATGAGTTTGCCAACCACTGGGTTAAAAGAAAAGAGATAGAATTTAACTTTATTTACCTTTTTCATTGCATCCTTTCATATCACTCCTTACATCCCCTGTCAACACACACACACACACACACACACACACACACACACACACTTCCCTGGCCCCCCAAAGTAGGCCAATTCTAGGCCAAACTCAATTTTTCATGGGGGTTTCTATAAACACATGTAATAAAATAGTATTGTTTATTCAACAATACTTTCTAGATTTGTCTGTGTTTGTCAGTGTTGTTTAAGAATTATTCATTTAAATCAATAGCAGTCTTTATTGGATAAAATATGGCAATCATCACAAAAGAAAGAAAGAAATGCCCTGGCACTGTACTTAATACTTTGGAGTAGAGATCCAATATATTTTATGTTGATTTTAGGGACTCTCGCAGAACTTGTACTGTATTATTTCAACTGTTCATTCAGTGGCTCTTTTGTGTAAGCCTATCACCAATTCAAGTGGAAGATAGAAACATTATCTACATTAATAAAATATATATGCAAATTGACTGTACCTCCATGATACCCACCATCCAATCAGGAGTGAGTATACAAATTAACCCAACAAGATGGCAGCCACTTGCGCATGCTCTGGCACCAAGCAGCCTGCATCCCAGGGACAGGCGTCCGCAGGACCCAGGCCTCTCTGAGCCTGTAGGCCCACATGTAGGCCTGGAACACCTGGGTTCCCAGAATGACCCCCAGCCACTTTGGGCTTACACGCTCAGGCGTGAAGCAGCCAGGGGTGGGGAGAGAACATCCCTGGGACCCAGGGGCCTGAGACAGCACATGTGTAAGCAGCCAGGGACAGGACAGGAATGCCTTCCACCCCCTCCTTCCCCAGCAAGCAAGCAGACAGCAGGGTCTTACTTGCCCCTGGACATGACAGCAAGGGCAAGCAGTCTCTTGCAGAGCCCCAACAGAGAGAAGACACAAGGGCCGTGCTTGCCCCTATGGCAGCAAGCCGGACAGCAGAAAGCAGAGCCCTGCTTGCCCCTGAGCTCATTGGCTAAGGGCAAGCAGGCCACCACAGAGAGCAGACACCAGGGCCTACAGTGTGGTCAGCAGAGAGCACAGACCTATGAGGAACAGGCCTAAACCATCAGTAGGACATCCCCTGAGGGCTCACAGATTGTAGAGGGTGCAGGCTGGGCTGAGGGATCCCCTCCACCTGTGCACGAATTTCATGCACCAGGCCTCTAGTCTTCAATATATTTAAAAACAAAACACTCTGTTGTAATGCATGTATGCATACAACATTGGTGATGACTACTTTTTTGTCAAATCTATTCATAGGAAAACAGTAAAAAATATTAAGACTTTTGCCCTTGCCAGTATTGCTCAGTGGATAGAGTGTCAGTCTGCTGACCAAAGCATCTCAGATTTGATTCAGTGAAGGGCACATACATCAATTGCAGGCTCCTCTCCAGCCCAAGCCCTGGTTGGGGCACGTGCAGGAGGCAACCAATTCATGCGTTTCTCTCACATCCATATTTCTCTCTATCTTTCCCTCTCTCTTCTAGTCTTTCTAAAAAATCAACAGAAAAATATCCTTTGATGAGGATTAAAAAAAAAAGAGGACTTTTACTGTTTGTTTGTTTTTCATGTAGAATTAACCAAACTAACAAAAATAGCACATCAAAACCAAGTGCACAATTAATTATCCTGAAACTTAATCTGAGAAGAATACTATTGAAGGATACTGAGCTACATCAACAGTATGTAGTTTGGCTAAATATGTCATAGAATTAATCAACAAACTAAATCAGATGTAATATTAAGTTCAATAAGCCAGATAAAGGATATTCAAAGTTATATACATATGAGACCCTCCTGCATGTAAAATAGCCAAGGTCTTACATTTTCTCCAGAAAACAAAGCATGTAGTGAATATTAAATTTTACTAAACAAATTCTAATTCAGTTTTGATCATCAATATGATTGCCATTCTATGAGAATCCTTTCAGTCACTCAACCAGTATTTATTGAACACTTATTAAATTCATCCAGCAAACAGTTTGTGAGCACCGTTTCTGTGACAGATTTATGTGTAGACATTGAGGACACAATAATGACATGTCATGTCTCAGGTCTCAGGAATATAGAGATGGATGACACTGCTTTTTCCTTTAAAGAGGTGTTGACAAACCAGAGAGATGGAAGCATGTATAATTTTATTACATGATGATAACAAATGAAATATGAATTATTAAGAAGTTTATTAGTGTCAAGAGGAAAAGCCAATTAATTGATTAGGAGGAGAAGGAGCAAGGAAAACTTCCCAGATGACCTATTAATAATGGTCCACTAAAGAATAAGAGATTTTGACCCACACCTGAAGATATGTGTCTTTATAATTAATTGATTTTTTTTAAGAGAGAGAGGAAGCGACAGAGAGAGAAAAAAACAACCACCAACAAGACCAAATTGATGTGAAAGCAGAACATATGGATTGGTTGCCTCCTATGCACTCTTGACCAGGGTTTGAACCTGAAACCTAGGTATGTGTCCTGACAGGGAATCAAACCCACAACCTTTTGGTGCAAAACAATGCTGCAACCTACTGAGCCACTGGCCAAAAAATAAGAGACACTCTTGCTGAGACCGGTTTGGCTCAGTGGATAGAGCGTCGGCCTGCGGACTTAAGGGTCCCCGGTTCGATTCCGGTCAGGGGCATGTACCTTGCTTGCGGGCATATCTCCAGTGTGGGGTGTGCAGGAAGCGGCTGATCAATGTCTCTCTCTCATCTATGTTTCTGACTTTCTATCCCTCTCCCTTCCTCTCTGTGAAAAATCAATAAAATATATTTAAAAAAAAAGAAGAAGAGACACTCTTAATTTAAAGGAGGAGTGCTCAGAGCTATAAGAACTAAGGAAAATCATAATTAATTTTAATATGTTGTTGTTTGATCCACTTTTTCACGTACTGTTATTTTATATGCGTATTTCTATATAAGCTTATTGCCCCAAACCTTATCTTTTCCACAGACATTTTAATGAATAAATAAAGTACAGTTTAATAAATTGTTCATTTGCTGTTTGATATTTGGCTATTTCCAATGTTTCATTAAATTAGCATGTACGGTTCAGAAAAAAAAATCTTCTGAAAAATTAAAATACATTCATAAGTATGACCCTAGGTTTTTGCAAGTGTTATTAAGAATTTGAGATTTATCTCCAAGGAAACTGCAGGTATTTATTTGAAATATGACTGGTATGTTCTAAATACACTAGATTTTTCAGAATTTAATCAGTTTTCACTGGGTTAACCATTAAATTTTAGCTTCACTGGGCAGAGATCATTCATAATGTTATACCTAGAACTTAGCACAATTTCTGATATAAACAAATTAATTGCTAAACAAATAAAAGAATGGATGGAAACTATTATTTTAACTCAGCTCTGTTTACTTAATAGGTATACTTGAAGATCATAAGGTTTGCTTATATGCATATGTTGATTTATTTATTTTTATTTTTTAAATATATTTTACTGATTTTTTACAGAGAGGAAGGGAGAGAGATAGAAAGTCAAAAATATCGATGAGAGTGAGACATCAATCAGCTGCCTCCTGCACGCCCCCTACTGGAGATGTGCCTGCAACCAAGGTACATGCCCTTGACCAGAATCGAACCTGGGACCTTTCAGTCCGAAGGCCGATGCTCTATCCACTGAGTCAAACTGGTCTCAGCTGATTTATTTTTTATCATCATATAATATCCACTGTGTACTGCATTAATGTTATAGGTTTATGCCATATACTTTCTCGTTCCTAACCAATAGCCATTCTATCCATTCATTTTTGCTAAAACATACCAGTTGTGATTGGAAGCCCAACTCCAGAGATTAATAATGTTGGGCTACAGATTTCACTCTTCTTCTCCAGATATCTGGTTTATAGCTAGCTAGCAATGACCATATCAACTATTTTTGTTTTTTATCATTGAGACTAAGATAACATTTCCTGAAAAAAACTTCTTGGAATTACTTTTCTTTTCTTCCCTTTTTTTTTTTTTTTTTTTTTTTTTGGTGGGAGGTGGGTGGTGGGAGAGAAAATGCCCATGGTAACAAAATGCAGCCAACTGCTGACAAAGGAGTAGCAGAATGTCTATTGCTAAAAGCCATAGAGTTGCAGATTTAGAAGGACAAATTTGAAACAATTTATAACGCCAATGTCATAAAAAATGGGCTTATGAAAAATGATGTTGTGAAGTTGCCCAAATGGAGAATTTTAAGGATAGAAAGTGGGCCAAAACCGGTTTGACTCAGTGGATAGAGAATCGGTCTGCAAATTGAATGGTCCCAGGTTCGATTATGGTCAAGGGCATGTACCTTGGTTGCAGGCACATCCCTAGTAGGGGGCATGCAGGAGGGAGCTGATTGATGCCTCTCTCTCATCGATGTTTCTAACTCTCTATTCCTCTCCCTTCCTCCCTGTAAAAAATAAAATAAAAACAATAAAATATATATTTTTAAAAAGGGGGATAGAACATGGTATATTTGGGCCCATATTGGAGAGACTGAAGTATTATCTAAGTTTTCTCTAGGTAAGAGGCGAAGAACTAGAGAAGAGTTGTCAAATGGGACAGACCCATTCTCTGTTCCAACACACATCTAAAAGTGAAAGCATTTTGATAGGGAAGTACATAGACATGTTGTCTATCTAGATTATTAAAACTGAGACCTTGGGAAACATTGAAAAATCCTTGGTAAGGAAGCAGTAAAATCACAGACCTTAAGGGGAATATGAATGTTTTGGCAATGAGCCTTTGAGCCATGAACAGGATACACTAAAACTCAAAAGATGATTATCTACATGTTGCTCACAAAATATATCCCCGGTCCTCTTTCACCAACTCTACAAGGACATAAGTCCCTAAAAACAATGCTGAAGGTTCATGGAGATCATAGGGGGGGAAATTATAGGGAGAAAATACAAAAACACTTATTTTACATGATTGTGATGCAGAAAATTTGCACATGCCTTTCTTTGCTAAATAGGTAATCAGTAAGTAATACTTTAATATTTTATATTCTGTTTAGTCAGTGTCTAAATTCATAAATGGTATTTAATTCTCATTCTTCTGGGTTATTTTGGCTGTTTTTCTACTAATTTATAAATACATAAACACACACATGTTTGGAATAGTTTATAGAATATAAAGGTTATTTCTTTAAAATTTGTAACCATTCTACGGGGAATAAATTGCCACTTAACAAAAATTATTTTAGTGACTTTTCCAGTATTTTATGATGTTTCTTGATTATTCTTGGACCTTATTTATTCTTTGGCCTGTAAAGTTGGTTCTTTTCCCAGTTCAATCTATACTGGATCTTAAATGCAGCCTATGATCCTGTTAGGTTTCTTGGAACCTTTACACACTGTGAGTTGATATTTAGTTTATTGTCTACTATAACACTAAACATTTCTTTCAAATAGGCTTTTAAGTCAGTTTTTATAAGTGCTATATTTGTACACTTGACCTTTTGATCCTAAGCGTAATAACATTAGGAATTTTATTAAAATTCATCTTAATAGAGTTGCCAACCTGTATAAATGATTCTATCAAATAGTAATTGTTAACTAATGTTGATTAACTAAATGAATAAATTAATGAATTTTGGAATCTGATTCTGTCATCCAACTAATGTTGCTCTTTAAACTCTATAGCATTCCATTTTCTCACTTGTTATTTGACCTCTTGCATAGAATAAGGCAGAGAAAAGTGTTCTGAGAATGGCTCTATAAACTTTCTTAATATCGATCCCAATCCATTAATCAGATCTTTTTGGTTTTAGTTTTATGAGCTCAACTTACTTTATTATTTCTATCCATATTTCTCCTTCCTAAACATAATGGTATTATGTTAACTGGTTAATACATTGCAATAGTCCAGACTCACTCTTGCTATTGCATTTTCTTGATATATTAGTCTAATAATCCAGGTAAATTAGATAATTAGAAAGTGGACTTTGAAATTATAATTGTATATAAATATAACCTGATTTGTTTTGATTACTATTTTCCTAAAGTTATTTCAATGCTATATTGTTCGATATATACGGATTCACTATTCTTAATGGTTTTTTTATGTATTCTAAATTCTTTAGAGTATTTTATGTTCTTTTATTATGTTTACTATTTTATATATATTATCTGATTCCACAATTATTTATATGTGTTTCTATAATCCACATAAGCATGGTAAAGTCTAAATTATTGTTTTGTTTCTAGCCTGTCTTCTTGTTATAGACAATTTGTAATTTTTAATCTAGTCAGTGATACATATCTTTCTATAGGAGAGTTAAGAACATTTGTATTTAACTTAACTTTTATGTATATATTATATTTGTATATGTAATATGTATGTATGCATATGAGCAATTCTACATACAAATGTGTATACATACATATATAGTGACACATGTGTTTATGTATTGTATATGTGTATACATATGTATAAATATATGTTTATATATCTAATTCTCAGCAATACTAGAAACTTACTTTTAGATGTCATTTTCTTTTTTAAATTTATTTGATATTTAGTGAGACTATTTTCTCAAATAATTATATAGAAGCTGGTAGGAGATTTATAACGTGAAAATAGTTGTTTATACTTTTAGTAAGAAAGTTTTCCCCCAAACTTTTATTTTGCTATATAATTCTTAAAATATGCTCCAATGCATCATTGAGTCCTTTTCTAATACAGTGGTACCTCGAGATATGAGTGCCCTAACATACGAGATTTTTGAGATATGAGCGGTCGAGCGAGCGATTTTTGCTTTGAAATACAAGTAACATTTGAGATACAAGTAATGGCCCGGATCGGCCGACTGCACATGACCCACCAGTTTACCACCACTCAGGCGTCTCATAGTTTCCCACGCCTCAAGGTTACGGAACAAATTAAACTCATATATCGAGGTACCACTGTATTTTAATGAACATTTAAAAATATCATTGCCTTGGCAAATTAGCTCAATTGGTTAGGGTTGTCCTGTTACATCAACATTACAGGTTCAAAATCTGGCCAGAAGCAACCAATGAATGCATAAATAAGTAGAACAACTAATCTCTCTCCCCCTTTCTCTCTCTCTAAAATAAATAAAAAAATAAAAGATAGTTTTATAATTATTTTGTTTTATTTGTTCACTTATTTTTTGAGGTAAATATTTTTACACACACACACACACACACACACACATAATTAATTTCAGAAAGGAAGGGAGAGAGCTAGAGACATAGAAATATCAATGATGAGAGAAAATCATTGATTGGCTGCCTCCTGCACATCCCCCACAGGGGGGATTGAGCCTACAACCTGGGCATGTGCCCTTGACCAAAATCAAACCTGGAACCCTTCAGTCCACAACCCTTCTCCCCACTGAGCCAAACCAGCGAGGGCGAGGTCAATATTTTAATGCAAACTAGTGAAGATTAAGTAAACTGCTTCTTACTCTCTAAAACTTATCTTTTTCTTTTATATTGTATTTAAAAATGGTTGGAAGAAAAATTTTATATGTTGTTACACTAGATAGTCTTATTTTTGCCAATGTACCTTGATTAACAAAACTAAATCTATACTAACAATTAAAGCTAAATATATTTCTGTAACGTATTCTTCCATAAGCTATAATAGTCTCTTGCTTTGGGTTTTGCAATAGACATTACCAGCTGACGGATTGGTTTCATCTCTAGATTTGAAATATATTCACTTTCATCTTTTAAAATAAAACATCATTTTGGCCAAGTTATATTGATTTAAATTCAATTATCTTTCTCCACATTTTTCTTTCACTGTGGGCTTGATACTGATATTCCCAATTATTTATCTTAATAATATATCACTTCTTTAAGTCTGGCTGCTCATAAAATAATGTCTTTGTCTCTAAAGTTTCAAAACTGTTATATTTATGTCTATAGATTTTCTTCTGCTTATGCCAGTCAACGCTGTTAAAGTCTAGGCTGGATTTATTTTTGGTGTAATAAATACATCTACAATGTTATTCTGAATTTGGATGGAAATACCATTTTTCTGGGTTCCAAGTCCCGTGTCTTTGATATCAAGAATTATATCCTACTTGTATTTTTATCTATAGCAACAAACATTGTACCTGTGTATGTCTCTATCTGTATCAATATTTACAGTATATATATCACTAAGCTATATTTAATCTATCAATCAATCTAGCTAGCCAGCTCTCAAACATGTATCTATATAAAGTAGTATTCTTGGCTGCCTGGGATTAACCCCTTATGTTCAAGAAATGCATGCATCTTACAGAAACATCTATGCTGCTTGCTTTTTTCTTTCTCTGCATGTCCTGTAAGAATGAAGTCACTGTTGTGGTAGACCAGCATGACATTCTGAGGTTTGGTGAGATAATCAAGGTATCTGTGGGCTAAAATGTGGTGCGTCTAGAAATAATTGATCTCAGAGGGATAGCAAAGAAAAGGTACCTTATGGGAGATAAGAAACCACTTGTCTTATTTTCTCTTTTTTGAAATAGAAATAGAAAGAAATTTCTCTATTAAAGTCTAAATCCTAGGTACTAGACGTTTTATACTTATTTGTGACAATGCCCAGGATCATTCATGTGATAGGAATGTCTATTTGGTTAAGCTGATGATAACCCACTGTATTTTACAAAGTCTTTTTCACTGGCCAACCTCAAACATTAAATAGTATTCAGTTGTAAGTTTCAATCTGCATCTGTCAAGTTTTGATCATAGCTATAAAATGGGTGACACCTCCACCCTATAAACACACACACACTGAAATGTGATTTATCTTTTGACTAACTGGTTTTGGAACAAGGATCACTTCAAAGACTCTTCCCTTTAGTCCAGTGGTTCTCAACTTTCCTAATGCCGTGACCCTTTAAGACAGCTCCTCATGTGGTGGTGACCCCCAACCATAAAATTATTTTCGTTGCTACTTCATCACTGTAATTTTGCTACTGTTATGAACTGTAATGTAAATGTCTGATATTCAGGATGTATTTTCATTGTTACAAATTGAACATAATTACAGCATAGTGATTAATCACAAAAACAATATGTAATTATATATTGTGAAATATTTATTTCTAATTACAAATAAATGAAATTTTGTCTTGAATCGTGGTGTAGCATGGGCAACAGTCTTCCTATGACAACAGTAAACTACACTGCTACATTTTGCTACACAGAGGAGCAGTGTGTTGGTTCCTAACACCATGGGAAATAGGTGTTTTCCAATAGTCTTAGGCGACCCCTGTGAAAGGGTCATTCGACCCCCAAAGGAGTCGTGACCCACAGGTTGAGAGCCACTGCTTTAGTCCTTCCTTTATATCAGTCCTTATTCCATGGGCCAATCCAATAGAGGAGCTTTGTCAGTCACTCATATCTCTCCCACTTATATAACCAGGAACCTAAGAGGTAAAAAGCTTCAAGTATCCTAGGTCCATGTATGTTTTGGGGACACTGCTGTTTGCTAACTACATTCAATGCCTTTATAATTTCATAAAGGTTCATGGCTTTTAATATGATCAGTGGGGTATCCTTCCTTGTGGACTTGTCTCTGAAATTTCAGATTTATATAGCCAACTACTTAACATCATTTGTGTGAATCTATAACATCTCAAATTCAATCTATCCTCCTGCTTCAAGTGCAGCATTTCCTACTGCAGAGAATAGCATTTCCTTCCTAAAACATGCTCAGGTCAAAAAGTTGCTATCATCTTTGATTACTCTCTTTCTGTCCTACATAACAGACTATTGTTAACTTTACCTTGGAAATATCCAGAATCTAATTTCATCATCACCCAAGTCAACACATGCAGTCACTAAGTACTGTTCAAATGTGCTGCTCCTCTCCTCCTTCTCCTCCTCCTCCTCCTCCTCTTCCTCCTCCTCTTCTTCCTCCTTTCCTCTTATTTAATATAATTCTTTATTGATTTCAGAGAGAAAGGGAGAAGGAGAGACAGACAGAAACATCCATGATGAGAAAGAATCATTGATTGGCTGCCTCCTGCACGCCCACGACTGGGGATTGAGCCCACAAACCAGGCATGTGCCCTTAGCAGGAATCAAAACCTGGACCCATCAGGTCTATGCTCTATCCACTGTGCCAAGCCGGCTAGGGCTGTTCAAATGTGCTTCTGCTCCCATCACGGATGTCCCAGTATTTCAAAGAGCTTTAGATCTGATGGGCTTTCAGAAAGGACACAGAATGTCATTGGGCTGGTCCCTCATGACATATTCACTCCAGCTGTTCACTCTCTCCTGATCACGTGACATGGTCCTCCTGGACTAAACTTAGAGAGATAGCTGGTCGTGTCCCTTTTCTGGAGACTTTACTTTAAATTCTAATTCCTTGCATCTTTGAGTTTCTAGAAGCTGCCCCGATTTTTTTGGCATGTGGCCTTCCTTTAATCTATAAAGCTGTAAATGGCGGGTCAAATTGCAATCAAATTGCACCAACCTGACATTCTCTTGTCTCACTTTTAAGGACCATTTTGATTATACTGTCCACCTGGATAAACCAAGAAAATTTTATCTCAAGGCTAATTTCATCCCATCTGCAGAGTCTTATCTAAAGTAACATATTCACAGGCTGTGGGATTAGAACCTGCACACTTTTGAGGGAGAAATCAACAGTGTTAAACTTTACCCCTGACATCTATAACAGTACCTAAGTGTAGTGGCTCCTCAAATTCCAATTGGCTAATTCTGTATTAGAGCAAATAGTCTAAGTATTGTACAGTCTCTCATCTGCTCTTTAAACAAGAAGTTATTTGGGGAAGTTAATCTCTTTCATAATTCTCATTTTAAAGGTGAGACAGCAAATATTCTGGGAGGTTAATTAACACGCCCAAGGTCACTGGTGACAGGAGCAGAATATTATTAAAATTCAAAGCTGTGACTTCAATTTCGTTTATTTCCAAGAGCAAGATTCTGTCAGATCTTATATATAAAGTTGAGAGCATTTTAATTTCTTAAGTCCATTATTTAAAAAAGGGACAGTTTCAGAGAGCATGTGTAAAAAGAACACTTTTTTTTAATTTCACTAATAAAGCACCTTCAAACACTCCCTGCAAATATTGCATTGAACAAGAAATTGTGCTATTCAACTCATTGACAGCTGACTATTATTCATTTCCAAATGACTCATAATGGAGATACATCTGCTCACCCTGGGAAATCTGTCCAATGCACGTCTCAAAATTTTCTTCACTATTCTAAACAAATGGCCATTAGGTGAGTTTATTATCATTTTGCTATATTTCCCAGGCAGCATTCAAGCAGCTAAGCGGAAGGAGTTATTCTACCACTGTTAAACGTTCCATTTCCCACTATTATCTATAATTTGTAGGATATCAGGACACAACTCCGTGTCTTTCAGATTATTAAAGAAATATGGTAGCAACCAAGTAAGATTGATTTCATACTGGTTTCAGAGTAACTATGTTTATGGAACACATTTCTTTTTTTTAATATATTTTATTAATTTTTTACAGAGAGGAAAGAGAGAGAGAGAGAGAGAAAGTCAGAAACATCGATGAGAGAGAGACATCGATCAGCCGCCTCTTGCACGCCCCTCACTGGAGATGTGCCCACAAGCAAGGTACATGCCCCCAACCGGAATCGAACCTGGGACCTTTCAGTCCGCAAGCTGACGCTCTATCCACTGAGCCAAACCGATCTCGGCATGGAACACATTTCAAATAGAGCATGATCAATCCATATAACCCAATTACAGACTTATAGACGATATCCCTAAGGAGATGGCATAATGTACCTGGTTCATGGGCGAGAAGGCAGGCTCAGTCACACAGAAATAAGTAGCAGAGCCCAGAATCGAACCCAAAGCTCATGTTTTTCAGTTATACCACAGCGCCTTCCAACACATTGCAATCTTTGTCAGCCATCAGGTGGGAAACTTGCTAAGGTTTACCCCACCTCAAAACGCACCTCAGTCTCCCAGGTTCAACTTTAGGGCGACAAAACATACAAAAACCAAATAGCTTAGCCCAACACAACAACACATATGTTCTGATTTGTGGGATGATATTTCACAAAGATCTAAGCATTGTCATCTCCACGAAAGAACATCTAAAAAAAAGACATATCCTCAGAGCATCCTGGTCCTAAGTGCTTAATGCTGAAGGCAGTCGGGCATCACAGATGCAAGCTGCTTTAAAAGCTTTTTAAGTCCGAGGTTGTGACCTCTAGTACGATGGTGAGGCTGTCAGTCCACTGAAACCCGGCATTTCCCCTCAAGTGTCTGCCTCGCCCTTTCTTCCACACTAAGTGCCTGCTCTCAGCTCCTCTGGCCATTACAGAAAGCTTTTTAGGGAGACATCGTTCCAGGCAGATGTTTAACCCCAGGCTCTGAGGGGACCACACTGCAAGTTGCTCGGTCTGGTGATTAATTTTACATGTACGTGCATGTTAATAGTCTGAACCCAGGCCCTCACCGCCCGCCAGCCATGTTAAGTAAGCAAAGTAGTGCAGTAAAATCTGCTCTGAAACTTATTTGTACACGAGATGCTTTTCCATCTCAGCCTTGGAGGAGAAATAGCTCTTCTTTGTCGATAGCAGCCATCAGAGGCCATTTGATCCATACAGGTTGTGCCCAGAACATGTGTACACCCTTTAACAGCTGATAGTGCATGTGAAGCTGCAAACAACAGTAATTCATCCTAAAATGCTCCTGGGTGTTTGAAAATGCAGTTGAAGTATAGACACTGGCTTTATAATTATTCAAAATGTATATATATTTTTGGGGGTTAACAGCTGTTAACATTGAATTTTTACTCTTTTTTCAGGTTGAACTGGTTTGAAATAATGAGAGAAGCCAGACTAAACTTGGAACAAATAAAACTTATCCACTAGTCTTTTTTATAGGGAAACATAAAAGATAAATTTGTAGTACAAAACAGGTAACAGTTGCCGAAACCGGTTTGGTTCAGTGGATAGAGCATTGGTCTGTGGCCTGAAAGGTCCCAGGTTTGATTCCGGTCAAGGGCATGTACTTTGGTTGCGGGCACATCCCCAGCAGGGAGTGTGCAGGAGGCAGCTGACTGATGTTTCTCTCTCATCGATATTTCTAACTTTCTATCCTTCTCCCTTCCTTTCAGTAAACAGTCAATAAAATATATTTTAAGAAAACATTTATCCACTAGTCTTTTTTATGGGGAAGCATAAAAGAAAAATTTGTAGTACAAAGCAAGCAATAGTCAACAAATTGAGGGCACACAAATACTTGATTATTATTCCACTGATTCACATCATCAGCAAGTGCCTGGACCAGAAAGGTCATCTATTTTAAAAAAAGGAATTATTATTTCTGAAGGTTCTTTTAAATTTTGCAAATGAATTGTAGGTTAATAAACACTGAATTTATAATCATTCAGTGTATGTGTTTTTGGGACACCCTATATTATCCCAAATTTTCTTTGAGTGGTTTGTAAAATGCCACCTACTTTTTAAAAAGATCTATGTGAAATATGAAGTATTTTTAAAAAATATATATTTTACTGATTTTTTACAGAGAGGAAGTGAGAGGGATAGAGAGTTAGAAACAATCGATGAGAAAGAGACATCTATCAGCTGCCTCCTGCACGCCCCTCACTGGGGATGTGCCCTCAACCAAGGTACATGCCCTTGACAGGAATCGAACCTGGGACCTTTCAGTCTGCAGGCCGACGCTCTATCCACTGAGCCAAACCGGTTTCGGCTGAAGTATTTCTTTAAAATTAGAAATTAAAGTCAATAATAGTAAGAACATAGAGAAGATTTTTTAACACTGATTACAGTTAGTGAAAATCATTACTCAGAAGTTAGTCTGCATAATCTTTGTTCACGGGGTTCAGGATATGTTTTGCAAAACTCACCAATTTATGAATCTGGAAAGCGATGTGATCTCTTTTGAAAAACATGTGTTGATTTTGAAAAAAACACTGGTGAACTATTTGCAAAGATCAATATTACATATTTTAATGTTGATATCTGTGGATAAACTACTGCTGACCAGTCTTTCCCCTGAACAAATAAGAAGAACGAGGGAAGGACTTATTTTATAAAGTGTGTTTAAAGGCACTGGAGAGAAACCAAAGCGGACGGGAATTAAGGGATCCGAGTCAAATGAATGGGATGCTCAGAGGTAAGCCAGCCATCAGCCTCACTCTCCCTGTGGAGACATTTGCTAACTCACCAGTGGAGGGAGGTCTGCAGGCGAGGAGCTGAGCAGGGGCTATAAGGAATAGAACTTTAAAATGCAGACTCAGCATGAAGAAGGAATCCTGGTAAACATTACC
Organism: Lasiurus borealis; assembly: GCA_004026805.1. Lineage (NCBI taxonomy): Eukaryota > Metazoa > Chordata > Mammalia > Chiroptera > Vespertilionidae > Lasiurus > Lasiurus borealis. The sequence continues at coordinate 39,297 of PVJN01004586.1, read as the reverse complement.
AGTTCCTCTGAGACTCCTCATAGCCTATACAGATGCTCCTTGACTTATGATGATATTACCTCCACATAAATCCACTGCAAATTGACAATGTCAGAAGTAGAGAATACATTTCATAAACCTAATCTGCCAAACATCACAATCTAGCCTACCTTAAACACGCTCAAAACACAGTATTCAAAAACCCCTGGCAACGCAGTACACTGTAACATATCCATTGTTTACCCTCATGATGGTGGGTCTGACTGTGGGTTTGACCACGAGCTGCTGCAGAGATATGCAGAAGACAATATCTACCGCCTATCTCTAGCCCAGAGAAAAGATCAAACTTTTAAAAAATATATATTTTATTGATTTTTTTTAAAGAGAGGAAGGGAGAAGGATAGAGAGTTAGAAACATTGATAAGATGAGAGAGAGACATCCACGAAAGAGAGACATCGATCAGCTGCCTCCTGCACACCTCCTACTGGGGATGTGACCGCAACCAAGATACATGCCCTTGACCGGAATGGAACCTGGGACCTTTTAGTCCGCAGGCCGATGCTCTATCCACTGAGCCAAACCGGTTTTGACAAGATCAAACTTTGAAATCTAGTTTTTACTGAATATTTATTGCTTTCCTACCATCCTCACTTGAACAACAGTAAAGAAAATGCTGTAAATAGAAGACTGTCTTTACCAGTGGTCAGCAAACTCATTAGTCAACAGAGCCAAATATCAACAGGACAACAATTGAAACTTCTTTTAAGAGCTACATTTTTCAACTTGAACTTCTTCTAACGCGAGTTCTTCAAAATAGACTCGCCCAGGCCGTGGTATTTTGTGGAAGAGCCACACTCAAGGGCCAAAGAGATGCATTTGGCTTGTGAGCTGCAGTTTGCCGACCCTGGGTCTATACTTAAAGAGGAGAGGAAACCCAGCCTCACAGAGACTGATACCTGCCATCAAATCAGATTGGGTTTAAGTAGTCTGTCCCTACATAGCTGTTTTCCAGAAGCAAAAGTAAGACATGACAGAACTAAGAAAATGTCTTGACCTTTGTAGATAATTAACAAAAACAGCTACACGTTGTTCTTATCAAGAGCATTTAACTATTTCCAATAATAATAAAATGAATTGGAATAATGGTTTTTCTTTTTTTTTTTTTTTGAGATCCTGACCTATGTCCAAATTCTATGATCTTGTCTCACGTATTATATTTCTATTTTTTTATACTGTTTCTCTAAGTTTGAATTATTTGTGATTACAAGACTGAGGTTCACAGATGTTATATGGTTTACAAAACCCAACAGTTAATATGTGACTGAGTTACAACTTATACTCTGGACTGTTTCATTTCAACAGACACTCTCTGCAAGTCAGTTGGTGTAGATTTTCATGGGATGTATGAAGAAGGGGTTACTTTAGGAAAGAAAGCAGACAGAGCGCTTAGGAATTGTGGGTACGTTTTTGAAGAAAATTATCTCTTGTGAAAAATAGTTATTTTAGATGTCTTGTTTGCCCTGAAATTTGGAAGAATTACTCAATATGCTCATACAATCAAAAATAAGAAAATAATTCATTCTAAAATATTTACTAAGTGTTTATTATTTTCCAGATACTATTCTTTATTTTTAGAACTACAGCAATAAACAAACTAGATACCAGTCCTTGGCCTAATCTTGATTAGATTCTATTGTAGTGAGCAGTTAATAATCAAAAAGAGAATATAAGAATCATCACGAATGAGTTGACATTTATAGCTAAACTGGAGTGACAGTATGAAAGGCCATGAAAAGAATGTGATTCAGAAAATACCTAGGAAGTTAATGGGTTGAACACAGTAGTGCTATACTCATTCTTGATTTTCAGCTCTATCCTAACCTAGAAGGTTTTTTATTTTATTTTATTTTCAATCCCAGTTTACATTCAATATTATTTTGGATTAGTTTCAGGTGTACAGCATAGTGATTAGACAATACTATCCTTTATAAAGTGTTCTTCTACTATTCGCAATACCCACCTGGCACCATACATAGTTATTATAATATTATTGACTAAGTTCTCTTTGCTGTACTTTAAATGCCCATGACTACTTTGTAAATACCAATTTTCTTAATCCCTTCTTTCATCATTCCACCCAAACCCTCTCCTTTCAGTCAACCATCAGTCTGCCCTCTGTGTCTATGAGTCTGCTTCTATTTCGTAGGTTTATTTATATATTTTTTAGATCCTACATGTAAGTAAAAGCATATGGTATTTAAAAATATTTTTAATGTTATTTCTCAGTATTAAATTATCCATTTTTTCTTCTCACTAGTATCGAGAAAGCATATACTAAGGCACCTTCTTCTTGCTTCATACATATCGCTGCACAAGCCATGAGAATTATTTCTGCTCCAATGAGCTAATACATTACATGAGAAATGTTGGTGGCAAGTTTCTTTTGTAATTAGGTGTTGCTCTCATTAATGTTAAAGGCAGTTTACATGATTGCTTATAAGATTTATTATCAAAATTTAGTAACTTTCAAAAATTTGCTATGTTATATATCCAAACATATATTGAAAACCCTTGTGTAAAACAGCAATATTTATTTCATTTCAGGTTTTAAAAATAAATGATTCCATATCAATATTATGGTCTCAACTGTGTTTTCATTCAAATACATATATTGAAGTCCTAACCACAAAGTGATTGTATTTAGAGATAGGGCTTTTAAGGAGGGAATTAGGTTAAATGAGTCCACAAAGGTGGGACCAATAGGATTAATGTCCTTATATAAAGAGGATACCAGCTCTCTCTGTCTTCTTCACCCCATAGAGGAAGTTCCATATGAAGACACCAAGTAGGGGAGAAGAAAGGTCTCTTCTGAAACCAACACTGATGATACTTTGATCTTGTAATTCCAACCTGCAGAACCCTCCTATATAAGAAAGAGGTAATTTGCAAATAGACCATCACACCATCGCAGAAGATGGCCATCCCCATGTGGTCACACAATGGCCACCCCCATGTGGTCACAAGATGGCTGGCCCCAGGTCATCACAAGATGGCCACCACAAGATAGCTAGCAAGGGAGGGTAGATGGGGATGAAGAGGCCGGCAGGGGTGGGCAGTTGGGGGTGACTGGATATGCAGGGGAGGGCAGTTAGGGATGATCAGGCTGGCAGGCAGTGGTTAGGGGGTGATCAACCTGGCAGTCAGAAGCAGGTAGGGGCAATCAGGCAGTCTGGAAGGTGAATGGTTGGAAGCCAGCAGTCCCAGATTGTGAGAGGGATAACCGATTGCTGGTTTAGGCCCAATCCTGAGGCGATCCTAGATTGGAGAGGGTGCAGGCTGGGCTGAGGGACACTGTCCTCCCCCAGTGCACAAATTTCATGCACCAGGCCTCTAGTGAGAAAATAAATTTCTATTGTTTGAGTCACCCAGTCTGTGATATTTTGTTACAGCAATCTGAACTAACTAATGTAATCAATAATTAATTCTTCCTTCCAATTTCTGCTTAGTTTCAGTCTGATAGAAGCCAATTAGAGAGTTAAAAATTAGAAGAAATCAGTAGTGTCAAAAAAAACATGGTCAGGAAACCCGTGAGCGACGAATGTACAAGTTGCTCTGGTTTCTTTCCCTACAAAACATTTCCCATCAGGGAACACTGAAATATGTCTTTGCATCAAAGAGTATTAAGATTATAAATTATAATGAAGTCCACTCAGTGGTTTCAGTTTATTTTTAAAAACGTATTTTGCTATCCTACACCACAGCTCTGGAGTTTGTTTGCAAAGAAAAATGTGGACAGCATCTCGGGAAGAAAACCTGATTCTTGCCAAAAGTAAGGCCTCCCCTTGCATCAGAGTCTAACAGCAACATCTTGGAATGAAGTTCTTAACCTCTACTAGGGATTATCCGAGTCTCATCTACATGAAAGATATATTGTCCCTGTAGGGAATGCCCCCACACTCCATGTAAGGATGGTTAAAGACTTTATAAAACAGAGAGAACAAACAATGTATTTGTCAAAGGTCTTTCTCCATTTTTTCCCCCACACTTGCTTGCATAAAAGTATCACAGCACATCAGTCATGATTATTGAAATAATGCAAGATACTGTCAGAGGCACCAAGATAAAGACAAAAAAAAAACACATGAAAAGGACCCCATAAGGCCTAACCAGTTTCGCTCAAACAATAGAGCAGTTGGCCTGTGGACTGAAGGATCGGGTTGCAGGCTTGATTTAGGTCAAGGGCACATAGCTGGGTTGTAGGCTCGATTCCCGGCCTAGTAGGGACACATGTGGAAAGCAAACAATTGTATCTCTCTGACATAGATGTTTCTGCCTCTGTGTCTCTCCTCCTCCCTTCCACTCTCTCTGAAAATCAATGGAAAAAATATCCTCCGATGAGGATTAACAAACAAACAAACAAACAGGACTCCATGAACTCACTGCAGAGTTACAGAGCAAATATTATATCAAAATTAAGACTATAAAGAGGCATTAGGCATCCTGTAGTTCAGACATTGTGAGGGACAAATAAAGTGAGTAATAACGTCTAAAATGCTGCATTTTAGAAAATATGTTAGAGTAATTTGAAGGTGGTATTAGAAGCACTCCTAGCAGTTTAGATAGGAGGCAATTCTGACACTGACAAGAGTTAGTTCAGACCAAAGACTTCCCTCCCCTTCAGATACCAATTGCCAAGTAGTAGGTCCTCAGATTACCCACAACTTCCTTCCTGTTTGGCTACAATTTGTAGGTTTCAACAAGACCCTCCTCAGTTTCAATAACACAGCTCACAGAACCCCCCAACATAGTTTACGTAATATTGTTAATTTATTATAAAGTGTATATTTTTTCTTCGATTTCCCAAATATGATTTTTATTATGCAGATTGCTTAGGATTCATTGTGTCTGTTTCACCATGTCCCATAACTTTTTAAAAAAATATTTATTGGTGAAAGTATTGCATATGCTCATTTCCGCCCCCCCCATTGACCTCCTTCAGCCCGCCCCTACCACCAACACCAGGTTTTCACCACCTTATTATCTGTGTCCATTGGTTGTGCATATAAGCATACTAGGTCTTCGATGATTTACTTCCACCCTCCCGCATCTTCCCTCTGAGATTCTGAACTATTTCATGCTCCCATGTCTCTAGATCCACCCCTATGTTCATAGCAGCAAACTTATGATAGCTAAGATCTGGAAACAGCCAAAATGCCCAACAGTAGATGAGGAGATAAAACAGCTGTGGAACATTTATACAATGGAATACTATGCAGCAGTCAAAAAGGAAGAAGCTCTTACCCTATGAGACAATATGGAGGGATCTTTAGAGTATCATGCTAAGTGATATAAGTCACTAAGAGAAAAACAGGTATCACATGACCCATGACCACGCTCATACATGGCATCTAAGTAACAAAATAAACTGATGATCAGAGTGGATCCAGAGACATATCAAGGATATTTTAAAGGATGCAAATAAACAACCAGAGAAGAAGTACATGGGGCAAAGTCTGGAGGGGTCCCTGGCACAGAAGGTTATGTCCCGTGGAGTTGAAGTGTGCCACCTTCATGGCAGGTGGATGTGTTTACCATCTTGGAGGCTCAGAAAACCCTATACTTTGGGGATTTTGGAGGCTTCATCACATAGGTATGATCAGTTATTAAGTCACTTTTCAGTTCCTCTCCCCTGTTAAGAAAATGGTTATTGAGACTAAATGTACGAACCAAGTTTGATTTTTCTGGTGCCCAGCCAACATCCAGGAGACTATCAAGAATAACCTCATTAGAACAGAAGATGCTCCTATCACAAGATTCAAAGGTATTTGGGAGTTCTTGGTAAGAAATTAGGGTCAAAGACAAAATATTGGAACAAAGGATATTAATAATTTGCCAGTCACTCAGGAGATGACAAGGGTTTAGGGAATTTCAATGTCAGAAAATGGAGTCAAAGAGCAAATATCAGCATAAACTGGGATAGATTTATACCCGTGTGTATATACGTATGTTTCATATATCTTAACCATATTATTTTCAATATGTGCGTATATAAATATACATAAATGTCAAAATGTATACATACTTTAGCTCATGATAGCTCAATTTTGAAAATGTAATAAACACTGCCTTTATAATTATTTGAAGTATGAGTATACAGTTTGGGGCACCAAATTGTAAAATATATATATCTTATTTCATACATATATGTGTATGTATATATCTTATTTCTAGCATGAAAATGTGTCTTATTATTTCACAAAGTGTTTGTGAGATCTGTTGATATAGATATTTCTACTTTCTTCTTCAAGTTTGTTCTATTAATGCTTGATTCTTTGTATTTCTAAAACTTAAAATGCAGGATGTAAATTTCTATAAAATATCCTGCTGCGATGATGATTAAAATTATATTTAAGTTATAGTTTTACTTAGAGAAAATTAACAATCTTACAATATTGATTGAGGTTTGAATCCATGAATATGGTACCTTTCTTTACTTACTGATATTCTTTAATTCTCCTGAACAATATTTTAATGCTTTTCCTTTAGGGGTCTTTTAGGACTTGTATTAAATTTACTAGTATTGAATGTTTCTATGGTAACATTAGTTTCATTTTTAAGTATCTTTATATAGTTATATAGAGAAGTATTTGATTTTTTTATATTTATCAAACTTACTAAACTTAACAAACTTATTTTATTCAGTAAGTACTTAGCAAACTTGCTAAGTTCAGTAATTAATTATAAAAGTTTATAGACTCCTTTGGTTATCTATCTGCAAATCATATCATTTATAGGTACTTATAATTTAAATTTTATTGATATGTGATTCTATTTATTTCCTTTCCTTGGCAAACAAAACATGGAATAGAAGTGCAGATGACAAGCACTCATCTATTTTATCCAATTTATAGGGGAACCATGTCAATATTTTACAATTGTGTATAATGTGTGCCATATATTTTTTGGAGCTATTGTTTTTTCATATTGTGGAAATGTTTTTTTCATTTCTAATTATCTACGTATTTTTTATAAATAACAACTAAATATGAAATATTATTAAAATAGCAAATCTAATATTTTGCATGTTTATTAAAATTACCTAATTATGTTGCCACATTTCTTTTGAATGTGGTGAATTTTATTAATTACTACATTGCATTACTTTTAATAAATAACTACATTTTTTATTTAAACTCTTGAGAAAGGCCAATAATATAACTTTTTTTCCTGAAATATACTTATCAAATATTTGTAATTAAAATTATGTTAGCCTCATAAAAACATTTTCTTTTCTATATTTGGGATAAGGTTGGATAAGACTGAAAAAATTCCTAGGAAAAGCCATTTGTTCCTGAGATTTTTATTGTGAAATATTTCAAATGATGGATTGATTTTTTAATAAGTACTAAAGAAATAATATTTATATTTGTTTTTCTATCACTCTTGAATTATCTAAACTATAAAATTATTATCATAAAGTTTGCCATGCTATACTATCATTTGTTATTTGATTTATTTTTATGCAACATTTAAAAAAATATTTTCCTGGTGATTTAATAATTTTATTGGTAACTTCAAAAAACAAACTTTTATTTTTGTTTATATTTTAATTATCCTATCTAATAAGAGTATATGCAAATTAACCACTACTCTGTTACACCAATAAGCCATGCCCATCAGCCAATCAGGAGCAAGTATGCAAATTAACTCAACTACCATTGTAGCCATGTAGAGAGCAAGAAGGAGCTTGCGTTTCCCCAGTAATGGAGGAAGCCAAGCTTTCCGCAAACCCTGAAGGGAGCAGGCCTCCACCCCAGGCTACAAGGATTTATTTATCCTCTATAATTGAAACTTAACAAAATTGGTGGCAGCCATGGAGCTGGAGAGAGCAGGAGGCTAGGGTTGCCCTCTGGATGGAGGAAGACAAGCTTCTGCAGCCCTGGCCTGTCTTGGCTCTGCTTAAGGCTACAAGGTTTCAATTATAGAAGATAAATAAATCCCAACAAAAATGGCTGCTGCCACAGAGCAAGCAGAAGGCTTAGCTCTGCTCCAGGCTACAAAGTTTCAATTGTAAAAGATAAATAAATCCCAGATACCAGAACAACTATTTGGGTCACCAGCGGGCATGGCTGGTCTATAAAACACCACAGGCCCCTCACCCAGGCCACCCCACACCCAAGGGAACACCCACCCTGATCGGGGACACCCTTTAGGGCAAACCAGCTGGCCCCTACCCAAGCACCAAGCCTCTATTCTATCTAATAAAAGAGTTATATGCGGATTGAACATCACTCCAACACACAAGATGGCTGCCCCCATGTGGTCAAAGATGGCTGCCCCCATGTCGACACAAGATGGCTACCACAAGATGGCCAGCAGAGGAGGGCAATTGGGAGGGACCAGACCTGCAAGGGAAAGCAGTTGGGGGCAATTAAGCCTGCAGGGGAGGGAAGTTATTGGTGACCAGGCTGACAGAGGAAGAAAGTTGGGGGTGATCATGCCTGCATGAAAGGGCAGTTGGGGGAGACCCAGGCCTACAGGAGAGAGTAATCGGGAGGGACCAGGCCTACAGGGGAGGGCAGTTAGGGGCAACCAGATTAGCAGGGAGCAGTTAGGCATCAATCAGGCTATCAGGGGAATGGTTAGGCAGTCATCAGGCTGGCAGTCAGAAGTGGTTAGGGGCAATCAGGAACGCAGGCAGGCAAGCAGTTCAGAGCCAGCAGTTGTGGATTGTGAGAGGAATGTCTGACTGCCCATTTAGGCCCAATTCTGGAAGGATCAGGCCTAAACGGGCAGTTAGATATCCCTGGAAAGGTCTCAGATTGAAGAGGGTGCAAGCTGGGCTGAGGGACAACCCTCCCTATGCACAAATTTCATGCAATAGGCCTCTAGTATATTTATAATTAATCTATTGAGTAACTTTTGATATTTTCTTTTACAATTTTTATTTTAATTTTCTCCAAATTTGTGATTAACAAACCATTGTTTTTTAGTCTTTCTTTCTTCCTAATAAGTAAACTTATCCCTATAAATTTATCTTGAAACAGTGTTAAAGCTCTGTACCACATTTTTAAACATTTTATAGATTCATTAATTTTCCATTTAAAATATTTTCTAGTTTTCATTTTGAGTTTAATTTTGACCCTGGAATAGTTGGAAGTATCTTGCTTAATACTTTGAACTTTGGAATTCCCTAGTTATCTTTCTTTTAAATAAATTTTAATAAAATAAATTCTAGTATAATCCTTTTGTGGTTAGAGAACATACCCAATAATCTCATTCTTTTTCAAATTAGTTGAGTCTAGATGGTTCCATCTCTTTTCTGGGGAGAACAATTCATCTATTTTTACCTTGGGAACGAGAAACTGCCTTTGTGGATTAGAGGGGAGGATGAAAGGGTAATAGAAGGATGAAATTCTAACTAGCCCACTTCTTCCTTATAGTCCTTTAATTAATTACACTCGTAATTGCCCTGTGTCCCACGCTGTCTTCTGTGCAACTAGCTCACATTTCATTGTCCCCAGGGCGTCTACAGTAAAGATTGTCCTTCCCTCTGGTGCTTTGGTTTGTGAAGTTCTCTATTAATATCCAACCATCTGCTTAAAACTTTCCAGATTTCCTCAAATATTTTGGTCCACTGATTTTTCACTTTCCTATAGTTATTTCTTTTATAACGTCTTATAAAAGAGGTTTAGTAAGAATGGGAAGTACAGCTAAATTATCAGTCTGCCATCTTGAACAAGCTGGTGGATCATTTTTAGTAGTATTTTCTAAGATCCCCATTTAATATCATTTTTGAAAAACAGTTATATAAACCATCATTCACTAAAATATTAAAATTGGGCATCCTAGTAAGAAAAAAAAACTTTTATAATTGGAAGCAAAACATTGTTCTCTTTCCTTTATTAAAACTAACCTTTCATTTGCTCAATTCAGTTACCCTGTAGTTCAATAGGGGGGAAATTAGTTTTTCTGTAGAACTGAACTGTCCAGTCACTTGTCAGTACCAAGGTAACTTTCAATATCACTCATCCAGCCCAAGAGAGCTAGGTCACCTAGCTATCTCAGGATGTTTTCAAAGGGGTGGTCAACAAATTGAGGTAGTAAATAGAGAGAAAGTGAGTGGTCCACAAGAGGCTGCACCCCTAGATATAATCCCTTTGGTGCCAAGAGCTTCCTCCATTTTCATTTCATCTGCTGATCACTCTGGTCCTTTTGACTGAGAGGAATCAAGTTGGCAAAGCTGGCATTCTTTCTCTGAATAGTTTCACAATTGTTGGGGTACTTTTGCTTCTCAAGTTTGGAGAGAGAAAGGAAATTTCTCAGGGAGAGAGGCAGGCAGTTCAGGGCATTACCCTGCAAAAAGATTACAGTACACCAGTACATATTCCCTGCATCGGAGTGTGAAAATGTAGGTCAGAAAGCAGAAAAGTGTATTCTATTGCTGTAAGATTTCCTTTGAAATAGTTGTCTCCATTATAACTGGTTCCATTTCTACTTTGAAAGGTGCAACTAGCATGAACAAAACATAAATCTACCTGACCTTGAAATGTTAGGCTCTTTTCTGAAATCCCCCGGGTAAGCATTTCAGTCTCTTAAAATTAAGAAATTCATTTTTTTTTAATTTAAATTTGCTTTAACAATCCAACCAATGTTCATATCCTGTAAGGAAAAGTATAGAATACACCCCTTATATATTGCAGCTTTGCATGATCTATGGTTACAATCCTTTGTGCATAGTTAAATACTGAAAATATATGACTTTTCATAGTGGTGATTTGTGGCTAAGGAGGATGTGTCAGGAGTACCTATTCCGCAATATCTCAGGTGTAGATGCTTGGAAATAGAAGGTGCAGCATCTCTTGAACCCCAAGTACAAGGGGCAGCATCTCTTCTCTCATAAACCACCAGGTGCTTCGGGGTGAATTTGATCTATAATTTCTAAAGAATAAACTATAAAGGAGCATCATTCAGAGCAGGTGGCTCATAGGCACATTCTCATGCCATTGGCCTGCCGTTGGCGAGAAGACAGGTTGATGAGAACCGATGGTGATGTTGGCACGGCATTCTGACTAATGAGAGCCTGAGTTTTGAGTGACTTGGAAGAACATTAACAATTATTTCAGAAAGGAAAAAAAAAGTCTTTTTTTTTTGCATTAGATATACTTCTTCTCTTGCCAGTTTGGTTTTGTTTTAACAGATTCCTTTCTTTGATACCGTGTACCTGTTAGAGAAATCCTAATACTCGTGTACCCTTTCTTCCTCCCATATTTTTCAGACTCCGTCTCTTTCCAGCTCACAGCCTTTTGTTTCCTGCCACAGAAATGTATCATTCTCTTTCCTGTAATAATAACGCTTAGCAACCAATCAATAACCTGGATCATAATCCATTAGAGCCAAATAATGAGCAATAGAAAAATTTTGTCAAGAGGGTTTCCTTCGCATAAAGGGCAATGAGGGATGGATAACTGTGTAGTTGATACTTACTGGTAAGGAAGAGAGATTTATTCTGCTCCTGGGTAGATAGCTTCCCATCCAAACCACCATTTCAAAATCCTATCCCAAAGGGGGCTAAATAAGCTACATGTATACATAAATAAGCCCACTATTTATATATATATAGACATACATATACACATAAACATACACATACACATACATACACTTACATACACACACACACACACACACACATATACATATATTTCAGCAAGGAATGGGAGAGAGAGAGAGTTAGAAACATCAATGATGAGCGAGAATCATTGATCAGCTGCCTCCTACACAGCCTACCTGGTGATCGAGCCTCCAACCTGCGCATGTGCCCTGATTGGGAATCGAACTGTGACCTCCTGGTTCATAGGTTGATGCTCAGCTGAGACACACCAGCTGGCTAAATAAGCTACTTTTAAGAGCCAATAAAATAAAATGGAATGCTTATATTTTTATAATAATTAGACATCGGTTTCATATTATTCTACTACTATCCATTAATGCATACTGGAAATTTTGTTAAGAAAATACCAGAGGCTTGCCTTTCAGTCTACTAGTACATTCTTCTGTGGCTTAAAACATTATCATTATGTGAATTTTAGTTCTTTTGAGTTTTCCATAACGTCATAGAATCAATATTTAACAATGTTTTATAGAAAGATTTTTAAAAGTTTGAGGGCTTTAGTAACAAAAACTACTTTTTAACATTTTAGACTAGCCAGAGTTTGTCCTTAAAAACCTTTATTATCTGTTTAAAAATTCATAAACACATTATGATTTTATTGAATTCACCATATTTTTTTAAAAAATGGAGAAAGTATCATTTTTATATTTATACCAGAAATACAATATATGCATTAAAAAACACACAAAAAATTCAAAGACAAACTGGATAAGCTATTTAGTCTGTCTTTAAAATGAGCCAGAAGGGGAAAATGTATGCAAATACAATAGGCTAATTGCTTTGCATTTTGGCTTTATTTTCTTGACACTAATGGAGAATTTCTAACACCTACACAGCTAATAAGTTGAGAAGTTATGAGCTTTATCTGAATAGAGGTTTGTAGACAGAAAGACAATAAGAACTATGTTTACTTGCTGCTGAGAGAACAGAGAAGACTGAACAGAGGCTGAATCTGTATTCAGTCTGCACAGTACCAGAGGGCATATCCCAGGATCTTAAAGTTCAAAGGGAAACATGGGTAGGCAAACATATATTTTTAATCTCATGTGTTTCATTGTTTTAAATTTCTCATTAAAACTTTAATTGTTTTTATTTTTATATAAGGTAATAGCTATACGTATACTTTTATTTTTATTTTTTCCTTTTTTAAAATCTTATTTTATTGTTTAAAGTATTACATATAGTAGTTGTATCTATATCATAACCTTTATTTTTCCTCAGAGAGCTTTCCCCACCCTCCCCTACCCTTGTCACGTGCCCTCATCCCACTCCCCAAATGTCTGTGTCCATTGGTTGTGCATATATGCATGATACAAGTCCTTTGGTTGACCGCTTTCTGCATGCCTCCCCACCCCCCTTCCAAACACTCCCCAACTTTCCCGGTGTAATTTGACAGTCTGTTTGGTGCTTTACTGTCTCTGGGTCTATCTTTTTGATCATCAGGTTATAATGTTCTTTATTTTCCATAAATGAGTGAGATCATGTGGTATTTTTCTTTCATTGCCTGGCTTATTTCACTTAACATAATGCTCTCCAGGCCATCCATGCTGCTGCAAATGGTAAGAATTCCTTCTTTTTTATAGCCGCATGGTATTCCATTGTGCAGATGTACCATAGTTTTCTAATCTACTCACCTGCTGATGGGCATTTAGGCTGATTCTAGATCTTAGCTATAGTGAATTATACTGCTATGAGCATAAGGGTGCATATATCCTTTCTGATTGGTGTTTCTAGTTTCTTGGGATGTATTCCTACAAGTGGGATCACTGGGTAAAATGTGAGTTCCAATTTTAGTTTTTTTTTTTTTTTTTGAGGAAACGCCATACTGAGAGGAGTTTTTAAGATTCTTCGTTGTTGTTGTTTGCCAATTTAATTATGATGTGTCTTGGTGTCGGTCTTTTGGGGTTCAACTTGTTTGGGACTCTATGTACTTCTTGAACTTGCATAGTTTTTTCTTGCCAATATCAGGGAAGTTTTCTGTCATTATTTCTTTAAACAGGTTTTCTATTCCTTGATTCTCTTTTCTCTCCTTCTGGTACCCTGATTATGTGCATGTTGTTTTGTTTTGTATTATCACAAAGCTCCCTTAGGCTCTCCTCTTGCTTTTTAAGTCTTCTTTCCGTTGCTGCAGTATTTATGTGATTTTTCTTACCTTGTCTTCTAATTAGCTGATGCCATCCTCAGCCTCTTCTAGTCTATTGTATAAGCCTCCCATTGTGTTCTTTATTGTAGCTATGTTGTTATTCATCTTCTCTTCGTTCCTTTTCATGTTTTTGACATTCTCATTCAGCTCCTTATAGTTCTCATTGAGTTGTGTGTGCTTGTCATACAGCCATTTACACATTCTTATCACCATTAATCTGAATTATTTTTCTTATATGCTGCCAGCAACAATTTTATTTAACTTCCTTTCTGGTGACTCCTCTTTTTCTTTCCTTAGGGATTGCTTTTTTGTCTTTCCATGTTTTGCTATATTTCCATTGTAGGTCTAATTGGTTTGACACTCAGTTTCTTTTGGGATTAGTGCTACTGTTGTGATCTCTCAGGTCTCCTCTGGGACCGGCAAATAAATGTTTTCAAGTTTTGGGTTTGCTGGGTCATGTGGTAACTCTATTCTCAATTTTTTGAGCAACTATCATACTGTTTTCCATAGTGGGGGTACAGTTTACATTCATACCAGAAGTAAATGAGGGTTCCTTTTTCTCCATCACCTGCCCAACACTTGTTATTACCTGTCTTGTTGATAATAGCCATTCTAATAGGAGTGAAGTGGTATCTCATTGTACTTTTCATTTGCATTCCCCTAATATGAAGTTGAACATCTTTAGGCCATTTATATATCCTCTTGGGAGAAGTGTCTGTTCAGGTCCTCTGCCAATTTTTTAATTGGACTATTTATTTGGTATTGAGTTGTATGAGTTTTTTTTTTTTAATATATTTTGTATATTAACCCTTTGTTGATTGACTGTTTTAATGTCATGATGTGCTGTCAGGACATATACAAAATTGTCTAAATAACAACAAAAAATAATTATTAGTATCAACTATGAAATGTTTTTTTTATATGCCAGCTCTCTTTAAATTGCTTCAGTCTCCACTGAAAACTATAGGTATAATTATCCTTATCTGTTCATAAACATAATGATCTGAGAAGTAAATATTTTCATAGCTTATAAGTGGGGATTCCAATATTCACTCGCATATCTATCTAAATTCAAAGCACTATTTTCCATCCCTCACTTTACATCCACTTAATTTGCCATAAAGGAATCTTTTTTTGGAGTGGACACAGTCATAGTTGGGTTTGGAAACAAATGTGAAATGAAGCAGTCATGAAAATGGAGTGTAGTCACTAATAGGGAAGAATGTCATTTACATACAACAGAGGAGAGTCCACTATATTTTAGGAAATCCAAAGCATTTTTGTTCATGTGATTATAAATTCCATGGAGCAAGGTGCTGAAGAGTAGGTTCAGGCCAAAGCAGTACAGGCTCAAATGCCCAAGTAGAAATCTGGGCTTTCTTTAGGTCACAGAAAATAACCGAAGCTTAAGCTTGAAATGACATGGTTGGATTTGCACATTTGATAGGAGTCCCATCAGAGCAGGTGAGAGGATATCTGGTAGAGCCATTAATAAGGTAGCTAATAGAAAAAAAATGGAGCATTTTTGAAAAAAAAAGGCTTTACACTAAGAAAGAAGGAGATTCCCTCTGAGTGACTCGTGCATTGTACACAAGAGCTCTGAGGACAGGTGGGTGGTAGAAGTAAACGTTGAGATTTCTCAGTGGAGAACGTTGCAGTGGTATCAGGCCTACGTCATAGCAGTGGCTGCCTTGTGTGGGACAGTACTGTGATTTGGGCTCTTGTCCTCTTAGGGATTGTCCCGTTGCCTCAGACCAGGAAGTGGAGTCTGGGCACATTGGGGCTGCCTCATGTTCAGACAGGTGTAATTGGATCCATTTGTCTGCAGCCTGTACATAGCTTTACAAAGCAGTTTTTCTAAGTTGTAGATCTCTCTCATCTGCTTCAGAGTTTTGATGTCTTGTTTTTCCTTCTTATTCAACAGCCACCTTCTTAAGCTTCCCCTTTTGGTGATGGTATAAAGATAGAGCACGCAACTCCTTTTCAATCTTTAAACCATCACCAAAGTCCATGTTCTCAGGAATGGCATCACAATAGCTTCCTCAGGCAGATCAGAGCCCAGATGCACTCTCATACCCCCCATACTTTTCTTCCATAGTGCTAATCACAAGTTATAATTTTCTATTGGAGAAATTATTTGATGATGCTTATCTCTTTTTTTTATACTGTAGCTCTAGGAGGAAGGGCGATATGTGTAATATTTTTTAATGTGTTTCACAAGCCCAGCAATTTTTTTGGAATAGTTATGTGTTTCCAATTTATATATTCTATATAATAAAGAGGTAATATGCAAATTGACCCTCACGCCTTCACACAAGATGGCTGTCACAAGATGGCCGGCAGGGGAGGGCAGTGGTGGGTGATCAGGCCAGCAGGAGAGGACAGTTGGTGGAGATCAAGGCTGGCAGGGAAGGACAGTTGAGGGGAACCCAGACCTGCAGAGGAGGGCAGTCAGGGGTGACCAGGCTCACAGGGAAAGGCAGTTAGAGGTAACCAGGTCTGAAGGGGAGGACAATTAGGGGTGGCCAGGCCAGGAAGGGAGGGCAATTAGAGGTGACTAGGACAGCAGGGGAGGGCAGTTAGTAGCAATTGGGCTGGCAGGGGAGCAGTTAGGCATTGATCAGGCTGGCAGGGGCATGGTTAAGGGGTGAGATCAGGCTGGCAGGCAGAAGCAGTTAGGGGAAATCAGGCAGGTAGGCAGGCAAGTGGTTGGGAGCCAGCAGTTCTGGATTGTGAGAGGGATCCCAGAGTGAAAAGGAGACTGGGCTGAGGGACACACACCCCCGTGCTTAGGCCTCTATTATATATAGAATGACTTTCCATCGGTGCCATTTCAATTGACATGTTGAACATGAGAAGTGCATCTTTAAGCTCTGACCTCATTGATCTCTCTCAAGATTGTATTAAAATACCAGTTAAGAATTTTCTTTGTGTTGTTGCAAATATCCTTGTAAGTATTTTGATAGTTGGGTAATCCATTCACTCACTCGTTCCACAAACAATAATTGAGCACAATGCCCTGCACTGGGACAGGGAATACAAGAATTAAAAAAGACTTGTTTTTCCTCTCAAGGGCTTAGTTAATTCTTCCCACATTCCAATCTCAGCTCTCTACAATTTTTTACAACAAACTAAATCCTACCACTGGAAAATAAGTTGACTGTATTCCATTCCCTTGTGTTTTCTACTTAAAATTGGCTGCAAAATGAGACATGGCCCTTTTGTTATTTTCATTATATAGCAAATTGCTGTGATATTTGACAGGAATTAAATGCATGCACAGCCTAGAGTCAGCTCTACCTTATTATGAATTTGAATTTTTGAGAAAGAAATGGAATCTGTCAGACCCAGAGTTTCACTGTTGTTTTAAAAAATGGTGTCATTGAAATCTTGAGTCACTACAGGAAGACATCCTAGGCTAAGTGTCTAGTGACAGTTTTTTTCAATGAATTGTACTCCGTAACAATTGTCTCTGGTGTGTTATCATTTCCAGTGCTTGCAAGGAAGTGTCTTCTTCATGCTATTTCAAAGAAAACCAGAATATTTTATAGGTTTGGCATTTCAATACCTTTCTTATTTCTTCAGTTCAACATATTAGAGAAGACTGATAGTTTGTGGTTTGTGTTGAAAATAAAATACGTCCATTGAAAGTTGTTTTTGCAGTTTTCCTATTGTCATGTCAATGCTAACCATTTCAAAAGAAAATGCGTTGAGACACTTTTATTATACAAATAGTATAGCCCTAGCTGGTTTGGCTAAGTGGATACAGCATTGGCCTCTGGACTGAAGGGCCCCAGGTTCAATTCCTGTCAAGGGCACATGCCCAGGTTGTGGGCTTGATCCCCAGTAGGGGCCATGCAGGAGGCAGTTAATCAATGATTCTCTCTCACCATTGATGTTTCCATCTCTCTCTCTCCCTCTCTTTTTCTCTCAGAAATCAATTAAAAATATATTAAAACAAACAATAACAACAGCAAAAAACAACAACAGTGTACTCTGAGCTGACAGTAGAAATTTAGAGGGAGGATGGGAAAAACGGTTTCATTATTTAACTCAATGGCATGGGATGCATATAATGTATTATACAAAAGTACAGCATTTATTTAAACATCATTGTAAGATGGGACAGTTGCTTTTATGTTTGCTCACATGGATTATGTGTGTATTCATTTGTTCCTTTATGATGCGTCTTTATGAATGGCCTCTAAAATAAAGGGCTTAGCCGAAACCGGTTTGGCTCAGTGGATACAGTGTCGGCCTGAGGACTGAAGGGTTCCTGGTTCGATTCCAGCTAAGAGCATGTACCTTGGTTGCAGGCACATCCCCAGTCGGGGTCGTGCAGGAGGCGGCTGATCGATGTTTCTCTCTCGTCCATGTTTCTAACTCTCTCCCCCTCTTCCTTCCTCTCTGTAAAAATTCAATTTAAAAAAAATACAATAAATAAATAAATAAGTAAAATAAAATAAAGGACTTAAATAAGCTTTGCCCGCTCATCACCAGTAACAAGGTATTAGTCTTACTATAATGTGCCTTTAGTCTATACAAAGATGAATCAAATGGAGTGGCAGGAAGATCTGCTCATAGGAATTACTTTTGCTCACATTTTGCTGCAGTCTTATTGCATCATCTGATATTCATATTAGATCCAGTTATTTAGTCCTGGAAACAACTAAAAGATTTTGGCTCTCTAATATCATGATATAGCCACTGATTATTTTCTGACACCTGGGTTTAGACTTAGTATGTGCTATTTTCTGACTCCTGGGTTTAGCCTTATGTGCTATTGTTCTGTATCTATCTTGGCACTAAATATTATAGCAACCTCACTTGAAGCAGTCAAAGTTAAATTCTTATTCTCAATAAGGTATGCATAAAAACATATTCAGATGCTTCAAAAATAATTTTTAAACAAAATTCAGTTCTCTGAATGCTTAATGTGATTATTTCCAAACATCTAACTATTTGAAATATAATCACTTGGTTGACTTCGTTGTATGCGTTCATTCATATTTCTATTCTCAAGGAAAGAAAACTGAAGTTTCTGTGAGGGAAGCAGAACATATCTAAAGTAGAAATAGTGACAAGAAAATACTAGAAATACTATAACAGAAAAGATGAAGGCCTTTGATAGCTCATAAGTAGACATCACATGATTGAGAGAAAAAAAAGTGAGGTTGAAATTAGGCCATTAGAAAATTTCCATAATACAGGCAAATGGAAAAACAGAATGGAAAAAAAAGGTAATAATAAAAAATTGTAGTACAAAAGTTACAACATATACATATATTATTGACCAAAAAATAAAAAGAATGTAGCAAATAAAAGGTTTAATATAATAAAGGCTGAGATCTGTCAACATTAATGACAGATACCAAAATACAGATACAAGTAATTCAGAAAATGATAAGCAAAAGCAAGAGGTGACATTTTTTATAGATGTATGTATATTCAAAAATTAGTATACATTCATATGTTTCTTTCCTCTGTCAACTGAGAGAACCTAGAAGCAAAGACTTCCTAGGAACAATGATCAACTAAAGGCTGAGGTTCCTTCCTAGTACCATTTGCATATAAAAAGGATCTTAAAGAAATAGTTGATTCTAGGACTAGGGTATGGAATACATGAAATTAACTTGGAACATCTTAAAATACCAAATGCTAAGGAAATGCTTACATAAGAATGCCATGACATGGATATGTAAAAGGGGAAACTGAAGAGCACAGTGGCCAAAATTGTAATGATTTGAGAAACAAAATAAACAAATTCTTATTAGGTTATAACTACAAGTATTAATACTCAGGAGAGTGTACAGATATAAATATCAATTTTAAAGGTAGAGAGAATAACTTTCCTGTGCAGAAGAATTCCAGATACTTTATGTAGATATTCTTCCCTTACAGAGATGGGGCACAGCTCTCCCCTTGGTAAGTGTGGGCTATGTATAATGACTTCTTTCCAAAGGGTACTGTATGGAAAGTAGGGTACAGGTGGATGTAGGGACACTAATTAAACAGTGCAAGAAAACTGCCAAATACTATGTAATCCAGATTATCAGGGTTATCTTCACTAGTGATTGTGTAATATGATAAGACTGTGGTCTTCTACAAAACTATAAATCCAGTCTACTCATGTGAAAAAATATAGAGAAATGTCAACTTATTCTTTTCAACAAAGAATGCTGCAGCAACTCAATTTCCATTTTTGAAATTATACTTCAACCTCACACCATACATAAAAATTAACGGAATGAATCAGTGACTGAAATATAAATGCTAATAATATACACTTCTTTGGAGACAACTTAGGTATAAATCTTTGTGACCAAGGATTAGGCAATGTTTTCTTGTGTTGTTTTTGTTTTTATGTTTGTTTGTTTGTTTGTTTGTTTGTTTTTATTATTTATTTTTTAAATATATTTTATTGATTTTTTGCAGAGAGGAAAGGAGAGAGATAGAAAGTCAGAAACATCGATGAGAGAGAGACATCCATCAGGCGCCTCCTGCATGCCCCACTGTGGAGATGTGCCCGCAAGCAAGGCACATGCCCCCAACCGGAATCGAACCCGGGACCCTTCAGTCCGCAAGCCGACACTCTCTGTCCACTGAGCCAAACTGGTCTCGGCTGTTTTTTGTGGTTTTTTTTTTTTTTTTAATATGATAGGCTCAGCACAAGCAACAAAGAAAATAAAACACAAATTGGACATAAAAAATTCATCATGTTTTAAAAATTGTGCTTTAAAAGCCTATTATGAGAGAACATGGGAGACATCTGTAATACTGTCAACCATAAAATAAAACTAAAATATATCAACAAACAAGCAAATAAATAAATAAGAGACCCTATCAAGAAAGTATAAAGATAAACCTAGGTAATGTAAGAAAATATGTGTACACTGTATATCTGATTTGGATCTAGCCTCCAGAGTATATTAAAAACTCTTACTATTCAAAAGCAAAAAGATGAGTAATCCAATTTAAAAATGGCAAAAAGTTTGAACAGACATTTCTCAAAAGGAGATCTACACATGGCCCCCGGGGACAGTAAAAGATGCTCAGGATCATTAGCCATCTGGAATAGGTAAATCCAAACCACAAGAAGATACCACTTCACACCCAGTAGGATGACAAAGTTTAAATGGACAGATAATACCAAGCGTTGACAAGGATGCGGAGAAATTGGAACCTTCAGCCATTGCTGGTGGGAATATAAGATGCAGCAGCCACCATAGGAAACCATTTGGCAGTGCCTCAAGGAATTAAGAGTAGAGTTTCCATATGATCCAGGAATTCTACTCCAAGACACATATCGAAGAGATTGAAAACATATGCTTGTATGAAAACTTGTGCTTGAATGTTTATAGCAGCATTCTATGTGAACGCGCAAAAGCAAAAACAACACAAATGTCCACCATCTGATGAACTAAAAAAATAAAATACGGCACTGTATATCCATACAATTGAATATTATTCATCCATAAAAGAAATGAAGTGCTGATATTCAGTATGATGCTGTGACAGAGATCGATCTTGAGACCACTGCACTAAATAAAAGAAACCAGATGCAAAAGGCCACATACTGAATGATTCTATTTATACAAATTGTTCAGAATAGAGAAATCCACAGGACAGAAAGCATGTTAGTGGTCGCCAGGGGTTTGGGGAGGGCGTTATTTTATTTGGGGGTAATGAAAATATTCTGGAGTTAAATAGGGGTAAAGGTTGCATAAGATGGTATATATTCTGAAACCCACTAAGTCACACTATTTAAAAGTGTGTATTTTATAGTATGTTAATTATATATCTTTTTTTTTAAATGCCAATTGAGGGCCATCCTGACCTATGTTCCTCACCAGTATGCAGCCAGCACTCCTCAAAACAGTGACAGTCTTCAAAAACAAAGATTGAAAAATCATCACACACAGCCAAGAGAAGAGACTAAAGAGACATGAAGGCTAAGTGTAATGTCTGTCCTAAATGACTTCCAAGAACAGAAAAAGACAGAGATAAAAATTAAAGAAATCTGATTTAAATACGAACTGCATTTAACTGTGACAAAAGTGCCACAGGTATATAAGACATTAGCAACAGGGAAAACTGCATGCAAGGCCTATGGGAATTCTCCATACTAGCTTCTTAGGTTTTCTGTTCATCTAAAACTGTTCTAAGATTAATAGTTCATGAAAACAAACTCTATTATAAAGTACTTATATTATTCTCCATTATAAAAGTAAGTAAACAGATGCAAAAATAATTTGAATAATTTGCCTAAGGTGATAGCTACTAAGTGCTAGTGCCACTCTTTGAACCCTGGCAGTCAAGTTTTAGAATTTATGCTCTTTTAAAATCAATATATTTTATTGATTTCAGAGAGTTAGGAAGAGAGAGAGAGAAACAACAATGATGAGAGAATCATTGATCGGCTGCCTCCTGCACACTCCACCCTGGGAATTGACCCGGCAACCAGGGCATGTGCCCTAACTAGGAATCGAACCATGACCTCCTACTTCATAGGTCAATGCTCAACCACTGAGCCATGCCAACAAAGCTAGAATTCGTGTTTTTGATCATTGTTCAGAATGTTTTCTGATCCACCCTCCACCCTTTTCAGCCTTTTTACAGGTCCCTGAAAGCTGACTTACATGGTCCTCTTGCCTGCTTCAAGATGCACTGGAATAAAATCCACCAGGGGATTGATGGGAGTCAAGAGAGGCATGCAGGCAGTTAGTTATTCTGCCACGTGTCTGCCCACAGGATCATTCTAGACTGGCTACATTCCTTGTCTCTCAAACAAGGGTCCTGACTCCTGTGTGGAGGGTCCAGTAAAGGCTCCTTCCCCAGACCATCAAATCTAATGTGATTTTCTTTTTTTTTAAATATATTTTATTGATTTTCCACAGAGAGGAAGAGAGAGAGAGAGTTAGAAACATCGATGAGAGAGAGACATCGATCAGCCGCCTCCTGCACGCCCCCCCCCCCCCCACTGGGGATGTGCCTGCAACCAAGACACATGCCCTTGACTGGAATCGAATCTGGGATCTTTCAGTCCACAGGCTGACGCTCTATCCACTGAGCCAAACAGGTCTGGGCTAATGTGATTTTCTTATATATTGCCTGTATCTTTGTGAGTGGTACTTTTATTTAACTCTTCTCACGATACTTGATCAGACTATCTTTTCCTGGTCAGATCCCTTCCTGATACCACCACGATATTAATTCTCAACTTGTCCAAGAACATAAGTTAACAGTATGCAGAGGAGAGGTTTGATTTTAGTGGCCTCTTATTTTTCCATCTAACTCCTCCAAATAAATATACATTGAGGTGTTTTAGGACAAACATAGTATTTATATCTGTAGCCCATTTCAAGATTGAGTATGTCACAAAGCACGTTCTAAGTTGATTGAATAGTACAGTTTTTTTTTTTAACTGAATGAACGAATGGTTGACTGAACTCCTTCTCCCACTTGTTTCAACCGCATTCTCACACGATGCAATAAAGTATCTGTCAACAGACCACTGAATTTGAGGGTGCATGAATACAACCCATTTTGGTACTATGTTTATAGTTACTGCATACAACACTGATGAATACTGTTATATATAAGGGCAAAACCATACCTGTCATTACTGTATTTAGATATTATGGGTTGTCTGTAATCATAACAGACGGAAACATAAGAAAAACAACAGAAACTTCAGAGTTGTTTTCTATACACCAGAGAAAAATACAAGAGCTGAGAGATAATATGAAAGGAATAAAAAATAAAAACAAACAAACAAACAACAACAACAACAAAACACAAGAAAACAAACTACTGCATACCTTAGGCAAAAACCAAGGACCTAGGGTAGCTTTCATCTCTTCCTTGTTGACAGGCCTTAAGATTCAGCAAAACACTATTAAGGCCAATAGATGCATTTCTGAGTATTAGTCTCCTTTCTCATTTGCTCTCTGATACTTGGATTATTGGTAACAGTTTGGGGTTCCATTCTTTCCTCCAAAGATAGAAATGAGTGCATGCTCACTGGCTAATCTCAAAGAGGTGCTATAAAATCAGAATAATTATAGAGCATTCTAGAAATCATACATTCCATTGGACTAATAACCCCAGAAACAAAAGAGATTATGGCAGATTTTGGCTAATGAGTATACAGAATTTGTATCATTATTCCAGAGATGATGAGGCATCTTTTAGGAGCCTCTGATGGATATTTGATAAAGGTCATCATAATCTTACTTCAGGTAAATGTGTCATTTCACTAAATCCAAAGAAAATCAAATCTAGAGATGTGAATAATGCACCCTAGTCCTGGTTATAGGAGATATTACCAAAGTAACACATTCTCCTAGATCTTAAATGATGATAAACTCAAAAAGAGGGAAAGTGCGTTTTGTGCTCAAGCAGCCATTTGAAATAAAAAAAGCCAGCCAGTGAATTTCTCAAGAGAGGAAAGTGCTCAGAAGAACTAACTTGAGTTCTCTTTGAAAACCAGGAAGCTTTTTCATAACCAGTGTTTAAGGATACAGAAGTTAAGCCGCCGAGACCGGTTTGACTCAGTGGATAGAGCATCGGCTTGAGGACTGAAAGGTCCCGGGTTCGATTCCGGTTGGGGACATGTACCTTGCTTGCAGGCACAACTCCACAGTGGGGCGTGCAGGAGGCAGCTGATCAATGTCTCTCTCTCATGGATGTTTCTGAGTTTCTATCTCTCTCCCTTCTCTCTTTAAAAAAATCAAGAAAATATATTTAAAAAAAAAAGAAGTTAAGCCTGAGCTGCTGCTTTGAGCCACTGCATTTACCTACTTTATCTATTCGTTTATCTAATTATTGATGCATAGTTTAGGCAAAGGTGTGAGTGCATTATAGTAGATTAAAAGTGGAATAAAGTTTTCCTGGCCCATGTGGCTCCTTGGTTGAGCATTGACCATGGACTCATGAACCAAGAGATCACAGGTTTGATTCCCAATCAAGGAATATGACCAGATTGTGGCCTCCATTTCAGGTAGCCAATTGATGATATTTCTCTCTCATCTCTTTCTATCTCTCTATCCTTTTTCTTTCCTCTAAGAAGTTCAATGAAACATACTTTAAAAATATAATAAAATTAAACATAGATACAGAGAACATATTGATGGTTACCAGGAGGGAGAGGACGTGGGGAAACATGGTAAAAAACATGAAGGGATTAAGAAATACAGATTAGCTCTGACCGGGTTTGGTTCAGTGAATAGAGCATCTGTCTGCAGACTGAAAGGTCCCAGGTTTGATTCCGGTCAAGGGCATTTATCTTGGTTTCAGGCATATTCCCAGTAAGGGGTGTGATGGAGGCAGCTATATAAATACATATATATATATATATATATATATATATATATATATATATATATATTAAAGTACAGATTGGTAGCTACAAAATAATCATAGGGATATAAAGTATAGGTTAGAAAATACAGTCAATAATATTCTAATAACTATGTATGGTGCCAGGTGGATAGTGGAAATATCAGAGGAAAATTTGTAAAGTATATGATGGCCTAATCATTATGCTGTACACCTGAAATTAATAAAAAATAATATTAAATATGAACAATAATTGGAAGATAACATTAAAAATGAATAAGTAATTTTTTTAAAAGAACAGGGCATTTCTGAAGGAGACTCCTTTATGCTACAGCTGAACATAAGAAGCTGTGTGTGCCTGGGAAAGCTTGGACTATCCCTTTATTTAATACCCATTAAACACCAGATCAGTGGCTTCTTCTGCACATGTAGAAAGTTAAGTTAGCAAAGAAATATGAAGTAAATACATATGCAGTGATAACAATAACTAGCTAACTGCCCAAGATAAAATTATTCCTTATTTGGCATTGAGCAACAGAAAATATGAGGTAAGTGGTTTACCTTTGTGAATTGTTGATTAAGTTTTGCTAATTCTTTTAATAACTGCTGAGAGAAAACATGCATATTTGAAAAACATAAAAGTGAATCCTAACATAACAATAATGATATCAAATAAATCATATTATGAGACTTTATATAGCACAGAATTCTTTCTATGTATAATTTATTTTGCTTTCTGTATTATCTAAAATATGACAGCACTATGGTCAAAGGGGCATAGAAAAACTTGTTTTCAGCTTTATCAATGTCCACAATAGTTTGAAAAGGGCATTGTGCATATTTTGATGTTTTCTCTCTATAATGAAATTGTCAATTAGTTTACCATTTTCTTATAATTTTGTGTGTTTTTTCCAAAGATATAGCTCATGAGAAAGTTCATTTTGTGTATTGTCTTAAAAATATGAATTGCTCACTCAAATACACCCCCTTTTATACTCACTTCCTTTTATATATATATATGTATATATGTATACACATATACACACATATATATGTATATATATATATGTATACACATATACACACATATATATGTATATATATGTATATATATATATATATATATACACACACACACACACACACACACACACACACACACACATACACTGAGTGACCAGATTATTATAATCTCTGAATGCATAATAATCTGGCTACTCAGTATACACACACACACAGAGAGAGAGAGAGAGAGAAAGAGAGAGAGAGAGAGTGAGAGAGAGAGAGAGAGAGAGAAGAGGCCCAGTGCAAGAATTTGTGCAAGACTGGGGTCCGGCCAGCCTAGCCAGGGGGTGGGGATATGGGCAGTTGGCCAGCCTGCCTGCTGGTCGAACTCCTGGTGGAGGGACAATTTGCATATTAGCCTTTTATTATATAGGATATACACTGAGTTGCTAGATTATTATACGTTCAGAGATCATAATAATCTGGTCACTCAGTGTGTATATATATGCCTATGTGTGTATGTGTATATATATATATATACTAGTACACACACACACACACACACACCTATACACACGTGTGTAGGTGTGTGTGTGTGTGTGTGTGTGTGTGTGTGTGTGCGCACTAGAGGCCCAGTGCACAAAATTCGTGCATGGGACAAATGGGATGAGGGTATTCCTCAGCCCAGCCTGCACTCTCTCCAATCTGGGACCCTTTGAGGGATGTCTAACCACCTATTTAGGTGGGATCAAACCTAAACAGGTGGTCGTGCATCCCTCTCACAATCCAGGACTATTGGCTCCCAACTGCTCACCTGCCTCTGCCTGGGTGCCCCTAACAGCTTCTGCTGCCAGCCTGATCACCGCCTAACCACTCCCCTACCAGCCTGATCAATACCCAGCTGCTCCCCTGCCAGCCTGATTGCCCCTAATTACTCTTTCCTGCTGACCTGGTCACAACTAACTGTCTTTCCTTGCCAGTCTGGTTGCCCCCAACTGTCCTCCCCTGCAGGCCTTACCCACAACTGCTCTCCCCTGCAGGCCTGGGCCCCCCCCCAACTACCCTCCCCTGTTGGCCTGGTCCCCCCACAACTGCCCTCCCTGTAGATGCAGTACCCACCAACTGTCCTCCACTGCAGACCTGGTACCCCTGAACTATCCTCCTCTTCTGCAGATCTGGTTCCCCCTTAACTGTCCTCCTCTGGCCTGCCCCCCTCTCCTACCCCCCAACAGCCCAATCCACTGTCCTCTACTGCAGGCATGGTTCCCCTTAACTGCTCTCCTTGCTATCCTGGTCACCCCTGACTGTCATCCCTGCTCTCCTGATTACCTACAATGGCCCTCCCCTGCAGGCATGGTCCCCCCAAATTGCCTTCCCCTGAAAGTCTGGGTCCGCCTCAACTGCCCTCCTTTACTGGCCTGGTCACCCCCAACAGCCCACAACTGCCTTCCCCTGCCAGCCATCTTGTGATGGCCATCTTGTGTCTACATGGGAGTAGCCATCTTGTGTCTTACAGAGATGGTCAATTTGCATATTACTCTTATATTAGAGAGGCCTGGTGCACAAAATTCAGCCCAGTCTGCACCCTTTTCAATCAGGGACCGCTTGGGGGATGTCTGATTTCAGTTTAGGCCCAATCCCACCTAAACTGGAAGTCAGACCTCCCTCTCCCAATCTGGGACCATTGCCTCCTAGTTGGTCACCTGTCTTCCTACCTGATTGCCCCTAACTGCCTCTGCCTGCCTGATTGCCCCCAACTGCCCTCCCCTGCCAGCCTGATCTTTCCCCCAACTACTCTCCCCTGCTGGCCAGATTGCCCCTAACTGCCTCTGCCTATCAGATCACACCCAATGGCCCTCCCCTGCCAGCCAATTTGGTTCTGATTGGTCAGTTTCTATGCCAGTCAGGATCTAAAGCTCCACCTCCTAGACAACCATTGGCTCCTCACAGTTCACCCAGATTTGGTTCTGATTAGTTGGTTTCTCTATTTATTTTAAATATATTTTATTGATTTTTTTACAGAGAGGAAGGGAAACAGATAGAGAGGTAGAAACATAGATGAGAGAGAGACATCGATCAGCCACCTATTGCATGCCCCCTACTGGGGATATGCCCACAGCCAAGATGCATGCACTTTACCAGAATCGAACCTGGGACCTTTCAGTCTGCAGGCCGATGCTCTATCCACTGAGCCAAACTGGTTTCTGCTGATTGGTCGGTTTCTATGCCAGTCAGCATCTCTGGGCCTGTCTCCAGGCCTGATCAGAGAGGTGGGGATGATCAGCAGCCCTTTGGAGGCTGGGAGAGAAACAGAGGTATGGTTGCTGGTGAATCTTGGGAGAGAAAGAGAATGGTAATGGTTGATCAACATCTGCCACAAAAGCTGCAGATCAGACCCTGCCTCTTTTTTCAGGCCTCTCTCTGGGCCTGATCCACAGCCCTCTCAGCAGTCGTGTTGTGTTGCCACATCCACACCAGTGGCTGTCAGCACTGACTTGACTGTAGGACTGAATTCCAGTTGGTTGAGCCTTCAGTCATTTTGGACGTTATGGACCTGGGTTTTTATATATTAGGATATCTAGTTAGGTTGCCAATGAAATATTAAAATGTCTTCACCTAACTTAGCTAATTCAAGACTCTCAATATATAGTTGTTATCTGGGGAACCACCTTCAGAATCCTCCAGCCCTTATTTCTCTCTCTTTTTTTAAATATATTTTATTAATTTTTTTGCAGAGAGGAAGGGAGAGGGATAGAAAGTAAGAAACATTGATGTGAGAGAGACATCAATCAGCCGCCTCCTGCATGACTCCACTGGGGATGTGCCCGCAACCAAGTACATGCCCTTGACCGGAATCAAACCTGGGAGCCTTCAGTCCACAGGCCGACACTCTATCCACTGAGCCAAACCGGTTCCGGACTTGTTTCTCTTTTTAAGCCAGCAAAATGAATTGACAATGAAACCTATCCACCCCATCACCTTCAGAGAATGGCTGCTGATCTAGGAAGGGGACTTGTGGGTAATCGGTCTGACAGCATTTCTTGTTTTAACCATTAATTTCCCTCTCAGAACATTCCAGTTGTCTGTTAGTCTTCCAGAGCAGTAAGCTCTCATGTATCCTGCTGTGAACTTTCTCTTCTCATCTGAGCCCAGTGGGAATGCTGACCAGAGAGATACTTTACTTGGTAGGAGGCTCCTAAAGGGGAGTAAAAGCAAATCAAAAGCCACAGTGCATTGGTGGCAGCCTCAACTCATGGAAATTGCTGAAGATTTTCTAATGCAGCCTGAACACATTCGTTTTCACGAAAATCAGACTTGAATATGAAATTAGTCCAGATAACCTTTGAAGTCCTTGCCAAGACTGAGATTCAGGAATTCTGGGACATGACTTACCATAGATATTAGGTATATATTAAGAGTCCTCTCACTTACCCCTTAGAAATCTGTGATAGTAGCACTGAAAAGAGTAAAGTCAGAATTATATTGATCTTTTACAGAGAAGAAGGGAGAGGGATAGAGAGTTAGAAACATCAATGAGAGAGAGACATTGATCAGCTGCCTCCTGCACGCCTCCTACTGGGGATGTGCCCACAACCAGGATACATGCCCCTGACCGGAATCAAACCTGGGACCTTGCAGTCTGCAGCCTGATGCTCTATCTATCCACTGAGCCAAACTGGTTTCAGCTAAAGTCAGAATTTTGAAGTGAATGGTAAGAAAGTCATTTAGGTAGAAATTGTTGTTTTCTAATCCAACTCTTACCACAAAGAGATACAGACTAAGTTCTCTGTTAATGCAAAGGCAAGACTTCCCCATGCGATTCTCTGAGCAACCTGCCAGCCCCTCTGAGTGGTTTCCTTCCGAACTTCTTGTGCACAATACACACACCTGTGTATTTTTCAACCAGACATGTCTGTTTTCTGCCACTTTTAGCCCCAAAGCTCTGAAACGGATAAAACCACCGAGGTATATAATACGTGGCTAAGAGTACCTGGCCAAAATCACGCACTCAGTGAATACCAAGGAACAGACAAATCTATGAGGTTAAGAAACTAACTTTCAAGCAATTGTCTGCAATTAGAGCAGATTTTGATGATAAAACCAGACATGAAGAAAGAGGAAAGTAAAGGACAGGTGTCCATGAATGTGGATAGTTTTCTGCTTTGAGAGAGCCTGTTTTGTGTGGTTTAATTTTTTTTCTAATACTTATAGACAATGTCTGGGCTAAGAGCATTTACAAATCATGACTAAGGA
Organism: Lasiurus borealis; assembly: GCA_004026805.1. NCBI lineage: Eukaryota > Metazoa > Chordata > Mammalia > Chiroptera > Vespertilionidae > Lasiurus > Lasiurus borealis. The sequence goes on along the minus strand of PVJN01004586.1, from coordinate 8,901 downwards.
CTTAGTGTTTCAAAATCCTAGAATACATCTCCACATTATGAATTCACTACATCAAACACAAAGCACATTCCTTTATTCTTAGTTGAAAATGTTATACCAAAAGTTATGTATATTTTGAGTAATAAAGGCTAAATCCAACATCAAGGGTTACAAATTTATACAATCTGTCCTTAAATGTTCAATCTCTTTTTAGAGAAATTACCATTAGGAAGTGGGGATTGTTTAATTTTCCATAAAATTAAGGTAATTACCTCAGAAACTTTAGATCCTGCTATTTTTTGCCTATCTATTTAGCAAAGCTTGTAGTGAAGCAAAACATAATGAGAATTCTAAACTTAAAGAAGTCCTAGGTCTAAGTCATGACTTCGTCGCTTATTAGTTATGCAACTTTGGGCACATCGGTCTGGTCTTCAATTTGCCCATAAGTAAAAGGAAACAATATCCTTCCCATCTCTTATTGAGAGAACCAAAATCATTGACTCATTCAACAAATATGTATTGATTGCAACTATATATCAGGCACTTTACTAAGAGTTGTAAACACAGTTATACCAGAGAACCTATCCTAAAACAAATTTGTAACCAAACTTGAATACATTGTGATGACAAATATTCTAGGGCAGTGGTTCTCAACCTTCCTAATGCCGTGACACTTTAAGACAGCTCCTCATGTGGTGGTGACCCCCAACCATAAAATTATTTCTGTTGCTACTTCATCATTGTAATTTTGCTACTGTTATAAACTGTAATGTAAATATCTGATAGGCAGGATGTATTTTCATTGTTACAAATTGAACATAATTAAAGCATAGGGATTAATCACAAAAACAATATGTAATTATATATTGTGAAATATTTATTTCTAAATACAAATAAATGAAATTTTGTCTTGAATCGTGGTGTAGCATGGGTAACAGTCTTCATATGACAACAGTAAACTACATTGCTACATTTTGTTACACCGAGGAGCAGTGTGTTGGTTCCTAAAACCATGGGAAATAGGTGTTTTCTGCTGGTCTTAGGCGACCCCTGTGAAAGGGTCATTCGACCCCCAAAGGGGTCGCGGCCCAAAGGTTGAGAACCACTGTTCTAGGGGAAACCATTGGAGTGGGAGGGAATACCTGGCAAGGAGATAAGAAAAGGGAAGTGTCATTGTCAAAAAATAATATTATTATTGTTTTGAGAAACCCTTATTGGTTTAGTAACCATAATGAAAATATATATTGAGTACACATGTATGCCAGTCTGGGAAGTGGTTGTTGTATGTCAGTAGCCTAACTGTCAGAGGAGTCTCCCAAGCCAAATGATCTTTATTCAACTCACATCCTTCTTCCATACTGAATGGGAAACTTCATCTCTCTAAGAATATTTGTGATTTTTCTGCTGGGCTTATTAGTATATTGTCATTGTCACTTCTGTGACCAAGCTCTTCTTTTAACAGTGCCCTTTTTCTATATCCTATAGAATCATGAATAAAACGCAGCTAAGTTTCCCTTCCCCTCACTTTCCACCACTGACACCATCGACAATAAAACACACATAATCACTGTGTGATTAGTAGATATAATTGAGAATTCCAAAATTAGGGGAGGGATTACATTAAGAGCAGAGCGAGCCTATAAAAATAGTCTTATTAAAGATTCTTGTTATATAATGCCTTACAAGTCTTCAAGTCTAGTCACCCACTCACAGGTACCCACATGGGTCTAGTTTTGTGCCATCTTATGAACTCCCACTTTCCCATTTATCTTCTAAAATCCGGAGCATAAAATAATACATTCTTACTCATTCATGCAGAGCAGTGTAACTACCAAAATAATTAACCAGGGTTTTGCCTCTACCCATACACACTACTCAAGATATTTTCATGATCAACTAACTTATCAGTCCCAACAACACTCTGAATCTCATGTTTTTCACAGATATTTTCAGAGGAAAATACCTATGCCTACAGATTTGAAGTACCCTGCCCAAAGTCACACAGCCAGCAGGTGGGCAGGACTAAAATTAAAACCTGGATCACCTAAAGTAGGAATCTCCATTCGACTCGGTATCCCTCGTCAACTCTGTCTTTCTTTGTGCACTTCATCCAGGTTTAATTTTTAAAGACATTTGAATATATTCTCAAAGTTTTGAGAAAGCACTTCCTTCCAAAGATGTAAGATGAGCTTTAATTAAGGCAGAAATGCACCCTCCCCCCCCCAAAAAAAATTCCAATTATGTTGATATAATTGTTTCCACAGCATGATACGGCCCGGTATCAGCTTTAGCAGGCAGTGGAGACCCGGTGATATTGGGTTATTACCCCGGCAGGCCTGCTCTTAAATTAGACATGGCATTTGGCAAGCGGGCTCCGCATCAACATTCTTAAGCAAATAGAGATGAACGCTTTTGTCTCTATTTAGACTTCCCGCAGAGCTTCATTAATTCACTGTTGCCTGGCCCTTTCGGTCCCCCCCTGGAAGGCCATGGCTGTAATGATGAGATGCAAACCCAACTGAATATTCAACTTCACAACCTGGCAAGGTGCCTAGAGCAAAGCAATGACAGCTCACTGTTCGGGTTCCTATGTAAATTTTGACACTTACCAAATGAAAGAGCAGATCATATAATCATTCCCCCTAAGTGCAACCAGAAAGAAGGCAGAGGTTCTAATGGAGATAAGAGATTTTTGCTTGGGGTGCAAAGCAAGGTCAGAGAGCTACACTTGAATGTTGCGGGAGAATAAAACACTATATTGCTCTTTAAATGTGTGTTGTTGTTTTTTAAATTGTGCCCTGAGCTAGATTTTAAGCTGTCACTTCTCTTTTTCTTTTTTGATGCTTCTATTTTTAAAAACTCCTTTAGTAAACTCCAATGATGTCATATATGTGATAAATAAAAATAACAACAGCAGCATGTACTTTTATAGATAGACACTATTCTAACGCAGACATATTTGACTTTTATTGTATTTTGAGATAAGTACCATTATGATCAGAGGGTTAAGGATTTTGCATGACATCAAATGGTTCAAAATAATATATATGTATAATATAGTCTATCATATAAATACATTTTATATACATTGTAGACATATACTAGAGGCCTGGTACATGGAAATTCATGCACATTGGGGGGTCCCTCAGCCCAACTTGTGCCTCCTCACAGTCTGGGACCCTTGGGGGATGCCTACCTGCTGGCTGAAGCCTGCTTCCCCGAGAACAGATGATCTAAAAGAAATAATCATATCCTTGGGTAAGGACTTTTTAAAATATATTTTATTGATTTTTCACAGAGAAGAAATAAGAGGGATAGAAAGTCAGAAACATCGATGAGAGAGAAACATCGATCAGCCACCTCCTGCACGCCCCTCACTGGAGATGTGCCCTCAAGCAAGGTAAATGCCCCTGACCGGAATCGAACCCGGGACCTTGCAGTCCGCAGGCCGACGCTCTATCCACTGAGCCAAACCGGTCTTGGCTGGGTAAGAATTTTTTAAAAAGGTAAAGATGGCACAAAAAGTCACTGCCATCAGGGCTGAGTGGACTGGGCACCGCCATTTTGTGGTTATAGGCACCACCATCTTGTGAGTGTGTGATGGTCAATTAGCATATTACCTCTTTATATTTATGAGAAGAAAGAAAAGGGACACATTAATCTTCCATTGATTTCTAAGAAAGGTTGATCTTCATAATAAAGGGAATGGTTTGTTTTGAATGACGGGGTTAGAGTGCTACAGATTTAAGTTACTCATCAAGTTAGTAATATGGAATAAAAAAGTATAAAATGACCTGTTAGGATGATCCTTTGTTCTAGGACCAATATCATAGGATAGAGAAAATAGAGAAGCTGCTCCAAAAGTGTTTACAAAGAAGACTTGGTGACCAAAAAAAACAAATGTTTGGAATAAAACAGAAAAGACAAATGGAGCTTTGTATTGGTCTTTGCAGTGAAACATTTCATAGAGGCCTTCTTGTTCTTATCAAAAAATAATAATTCAGTGAAATACACATTTCTCACTAAATGCTTGGTGAAGTGCCTTTGTTTTTTATGGCTATACGAGGCACTGGGTTTTGCTAGAGCTTTGGAAAGTTAGCATAGGACGAAACCAGTAGCTGCCTATTAAGAAAACACAGACAGGATATGCGTTATACACATTCCAACATTTCAATTTCATAGTCAACTTTGCTGAACTGGAAAAACTTATTAATATCATTACAGAAAGGAATTCAATTCCCAAACTGATGTCATAGGTTCTAATATGTCCAGAGGTACCATTGCTATTAACCTATTTTGTAGGCTAACGTTTTGTCACCATTCTTACTTTTTATATCCAGTCCAGTGGCACCAGGATCCCTGAGTCCTCACTGGAGGCCCAGAGCCTCCCTGTTGCTTCAAATGACAAGTCCTTCATTATACAATTCACTGAATTATATCACCCCAGACACTGGACTTGTTTCTTCACATTTCAGATTCATTCACTGATCTCCTAGAAACTTCCCATCAAAATGTATACAGTACATGCAGCAAACGATATCTACCATAACCATCCTTCCTGATAAACAATGAGATGGAAGAAACAGGGCTACAGCAATAAACCAAAAACAAAGAATGAATTGAATAGAAAAAGTTAGGGAAAGGTAGAGGAAGGAGGGGAAGGGAAGTAGGAAGGGAGGGGAAGGAGAGAAGAAGGAGGGGAAGGGAGGTAGGAAGGGAGTAATAGGGAAGGGAGGCTAGGCTAAAGAAAGCCAAGAAAGGAGAATGAGAGGGGTTGAATTCAAATGAAGAAGAGACTTGAGAATATAAAATGACTATGTCCATTGCAGCTGTAAAAAAGAAGGAAATCTTTGTTAGGACTTGGATAATATTTTGATAAGTGAAATAATCCAGAGAAAGATAAATAACATGAATTCACTTAAATGAACAAATAAACTAACAAAAAATAAATAAAAATCATAGATCCAGACTGATAGCTGTTAGGTGGGAGGGGAATTACTCTGCTGGATGAAAAAGGTGAAGAGACTCAGAAAACCAAAACTCACAAAAACAAACCAAATAAAAAAATTCATAGAATTCATGGACATATACAATATTATGGTGATTATCAAAGGAAAATGAGGTTAGGGTGGGGGATGTAGAAGACTGTAAAGGAGGGATAAATGGTGATGGAAGGAGACTTGAGTTGCAGTGGTAAATACACACTATTGAAATGATATCCTACTTAATAAAAAGCAATACACAAATAGACCATAACTCCGCTACACTCACAAGCCACACCCACAAACCACGCTCATCAGCCAATCAGGAGAAAATATGCAAATAAGACCAACCAAGATGGCTGTGGCCAAGGAGAGCAAGAGGTTTCCCTGGCAATGGAGGAAGCCAAGGTTTCCACCTGCCCTTGCTGGCCCAGGCTTCTACTCAATGCTATAAAGTTTCAATGATAGAAGATAAATAAACTCCAACAAAAATGGTGGCAGCCACAGAGCTGGAGAGAGCAAGAGGGAGGCTTGAGTTGCTCCTGGAGATGGAGGAAGCCAAGCTTTCTACCTGCCCTGGCGGGCCCAGTCCTCTGCTCAAGGCTACAAAGTTTCAATTAGAGAAGATAAACCCCAACAGAAATAGCTGCTGCCACAGTGCAAGCAGAAGGCTTAGCTCTGGTCCAGACTACAAAGTTTCAATTGTAAAAGGTAAATAAATCCCAGATACTAGGGCCTCCACTTGGGTCACCAGGGGGTGTAGCCAGCCTGCAAACCACCAGAGGCCTCTTGCCTAGGCTACCCCACACCCCAAGAGAACCCCCACTCTGATCCAGGACACCCTTCAGGGCAAACAAGCTGGCCCCCACCCATGCACCAGGCCTCTATTCTATCTCATAAAAGAGTTATATGCAGATTGACCATCACTCCTGCATACAAGATGGCTGGCCCCATGTGGCCAAAGATCCTGCCCACATGTGGACACAAGATGGCTGCCACAAGATGGCCAGCAGGGGAGGGCAGTTGGGGTTGACCAGGTTGGCAGAGGAGGGAAGTTGTGGGTGACCAGACCTGCATGGAACAACAGTTGGGAGGTCTCAGGCCTGCAGGGGAGAGCAGTTGGGGCGGGGGGAGGGGGGGCAGGCCTGCAGGGGAAGGCAGTTAGGAGCAAACAAGATGGCAAGGAAGTGGTTAGCGGGTGATCAGGCTGGCAGGCAGAAGCAGTTAGGGGCAATCAGGAAAGTAGGCAGGTGAGCAGTTGGGAGCCAGCAGTCCTGAATTGTGAGAAGGATATCTGCTGCCCATTTAGGCCCAATCCTACCAGGCATTCGTCGAGGGGTCCCAGATTGGAGAGTATGCAAGCTCGGCTGAGGGATACCCCTGTCCCAATGCATGAATTTCATGCACCTGGCCTCTAGTATTATAGAATTGTACACCTGAAACGTGTATAATTTTCTTAACCAATGTCACCCCATTAAATTCAGTAAAAATTTTAAGAAAAATAAAAGGCTATTGTCAAAAAGTTGCAAAGCATTGCATTTCCTACTGTAGAGAAGAGTAGACCTGGCCATGACCTTTTGGAAAAGAAAATGGTATAGAGAAATCTGGATAGACTTTAAGAGGGAAAAAATCATTTAGACATTTTGTAAGATATTTCTAAAAAGAGTGTTTCTAATATTTTAGCATTCATTGAGACTCACTGAAAGAGCTTATTTCACATTCAGATTCATGGTCCCACCTCACATGTTCTGATCCCATGACCTTGGGTGAAACCCAACATTCTACATCCTATAAAATAAAAGCCAAATATACAAATCGACTGAATGGTGGAGTGACCGGTTGCTATGATGTGCCTTGACCAACAGGGGGCAGATGCTCATGGCAAGAGCAGCCCCCTGGTGGTCATATGCTGCCACAGGGTTAGCACTGCTCAGCCAGAAGCTGGGCTGTGGGCTGGCAAGCATAGCCACAGTGGTACTGAAGCTGCTGTAGTGAGCAATCAGAGGGATAATCAAGACACAAAGAACAGCAGCCTTTATAAACCTTAGGACAAAGGGACTTAGTGGGGCTCTCTCCTCCTTCCCACCTGATACTCTGTGCTTGTCTCCCAATAAATTCCCGCCTTTCCCTATGCCACCTTTTGTCCGTGGTTTCATTCTTCGACTCCACCGGGACAGGAACCCGGGAGACCATCATTGCATCCTGCCCAGGGGAACACCACAGGTTCCAGTTCAAATTCCGTGTTTCACTGACACTAGGCACTGCGCTCGCTCACTCACTCAGAAATATTTCACAGCCTCTCTCATAGAAGGCTAGTACAGCAGTCCCCCGTATCTGCTGTTTGGCTTTCCATGGTTTTAGTTATAGGTGGTCAACTGTGGTCCAAAAAATATTCAATGGAAAATTCCAGAAATAATTCAGAGGATTTAAATTCGGTGCTGTTCTGTGCACTGGGTTAAAATCTTGCTCCATTCCACTCTGTCCTGTCCTGGGTCTGAGTCATGGCTTTGTCCAATATCTCCACACTGCACACATTCCGAGTTAATCACCTAGAAGCCAGACTGACTGCCGTTTACTGGTCAGATTGACTTCCTGGACTCACAATGTTTGTATTCAAGTAACCCTTATTTTATTTAATACTGGCCCCACAGTGCAAGAGTAGTGATGCTGGCAGTTCAGATATGTCAAGTTGTGAAGATCTTTCTTTAAGTGAAAAGGTGAACATTCTTGACTTAATAAGAAAAATATTATAAATTGAGTTTGCTAAGACCGAGGATAGGAAAGAATCTTCCATTGGCGAAATTGTGAAGAAGGAAAAAGAAATATTTGCAAGTTTGCTAAGAGAGATAGAGACGACATTCACTTAACTTTTATTACAGTATATTGTTACTGTGGTTCTATTTTATTATTAGCTGTTGTTATAATCTCTTATTGTGCTTGATTTATAAATTACACTTTATCTAGGTATAAATGTACAGAAAAAAAACATGATATGTAAAGAGTTCAGTATTACTTGCAGTTTCAGGCATCCATTGGGGGGTCTTGGAAGATATCCCTCAAGAATAAGAGGTAATGACTTATAGTCAAAATTGTGCAAATAAGATAAAGAACTCAGTTAATGGACCATTCTGTACCTGGACATTGCTTGAGTGAAATGTAAGTGCATTGTGGGTAAATAGAATTTAAACCTACATGCAAAATTTCCCAGGTGATTAACCTGAAAATAGAGGTCATTAAACCCATTAATCGTTCTTTGGATCCACAAAATGATTAAAAGGCCATTTTTCAGATCAAGTTCTCATCACCGGTTCTCTAAAGCCATTATTCTTTGTACACATGGTCTACGGATCTGTGCCTGGTTGTTTCAGAAGACTGACATTTCTAACAGAGCACAGGTCCTTCATGCCGATGCCACATATGAAATAAAATGAGATATGATCATATCCTCTTTCAGGGTGAACAAACCATTTCCCCCTTGACTCTCTTGGCCTTTCTAATACTGTCCTGCTGCTATCCGCCCTCCATTACTTTTTCCCTCATGGCAAGATAAATCCATTTAAAATAAAACATTTCTTTTTCTTCTCTGCTGACTGCCGTTCAGTAGATGTTCGTTAATTATCAGCCTGCATATTTTATAAGGTAATTATCAAATATAATAACTGGTCACTAATAGATAGCTTATATTAACAAAAATCTAGATATATGCATATACACACATATACAAAGAATATAAATATATCTTCTCATATATATATATACTAGAGGCCTGGTGCATGAAATTTGTGCATGGGGGGGCGGGATGTGTCCCTTAGACCAGCCTGCATCCTCTCCAATCTGGGACCCCTCAAGAGACATCTGATTGTCTGTTGCACATCTCTCATAATCCAGGACTGCTGGCTCCCAACCACTCACCTGCCTGCCTACCTGATTGCCCCTAACC
>PVJN01004585.1:43318-89097 GCA_004026805.1 Lasiurus borealis | reverse complement strand
TTTTTTTTTTTTTTTTTTTTTTTTTTTTTTTTTTTTTTTTTTTTTTTTTTTTTTTTTTTTTTTTTTTTTTTTTTTTTTTTTTTTTTTTTTTTTTTTTTTTTTTTTTTTTTTTTTTTTTTTTTTTTTAAATCTGTGAAGCTCTTTATCTGACCTTTGATTCTGAGGAGTCATGGTTGTAGATTCTTGCTATTCATCACGTTGAATATTTCTTGCCACTCCTGTCTGGCCTGCATAGTTTCAGTTGAGAAATCAGCTGACAATCATATGGGTGTTCCCTTGTAGGTAATTAACTGTTTTTCTCTTGCTGATTTTAATATTCTCTCTTTGTCTTTTGCTCTCGGTGTGCTTTGGTGTGGATTCCTTTTGTTTGGGGTTCTGTGTGCTTCCTGGACTTGTAAATCTATTTCTTTCACCAGATGTGGGAATTTTTCAGTCACTATTTCTTCAAATAGATTTTCCGTATCTTGCTCTCTCTCTTCTTCTGGCACCCGCATAATTCTGATGTTGGTACACTTGAAGTTGTCCCAGAGGCTCCTACACTATCTTCATATTTTTTGATTCTTTTTTCTTTTCCAGTGGAGTGTTTGACTTGATTCTTGCCTTCCTCTAGTTTGCTGTTAGGTCTCTGTATAATATTTTTTATTACAGTCAGTGCATGTTTAATTTTTAGTTGGTCCTTTTTCATCTCTAGTTGGTCCTTTTTCATCTCTTCTTGGGTCTTGCTAAATTTAACCATCTTTTCTAGGAAATTTTTGAAAAATCTTATAACAATGGTTTTGAACTCTATACCCAGTCATTTGTTTTTTCTCCATTTCTTTCGTTTGTGATCTGTTTCTTTTTGTCTCCACATTTTCACTGCTTCCCTGAGTTGGTTGAGTAGCTTTGTGTGCTACGTGTCCTATATGGCCCAGTAGCTCCGCCTCCCCAGTTACCTGAGGTGGACTCTCTTGGTGCATCCCTTTGTGGACTGTGTGTACAGCCTTGTTGTAGTTAAGTCTTGATTGTTGTTGATATCACCGTGGGGAATTAACCTCCCAGCCAATTGGTCATGAGTCAGCTGTGTCTATGCCGGGAGAATTTCTGTGCTGGAGTCAACCTTATGATACAAGGCTTGCAAAATTGCAAAAGCCTCTCTGTTCAGCTTGGATGGGGCGAAGTCTCAGGTCTAAGCAGAGACAGCCTTGGCTGCCAGTCAGCCTTGCCCTATGTGGCCCCTGGGTCTCAGTGTCCCTTGGAAATTGCTGCAGTCCTCTCTGTGCGCACTTGCACTCACGTGCCTCCAGACCTCTGCCTTTCTGGCTCCCCTGAGTTTCTATGTGCTCTGGGGACCCCTATGAGTCTGGGTCCCCCAGGTCTTGCCCGAAACTGGGGTTCAGTGTAGTTGGAAGTGGATTTCAGCACAGTTGGGAAGTTTTCTCTCTCCTGCTAGAGAAAGCCAGCAGCACAATCAGCAGTCAGCCTTCTCTGTGTGCCCTTGCGCGCCTCCAGACCCCTGCCTTTTCACGGCTCCCCTAAGTTTCTACCCACTCCCCCTGTATGAGTCTCGCCCAGAACTGGGGTTCAGTGCATTCAGGAATTTCAGTCTTCCTCCCACTAGAGGAAACCAGCCAGGCTCACCGCCACCTGTCGCCTGTCCTTACCCCCCACCAGTCTCCATACCTCAGCTTTTTGCAGCTCTTCTGAGTCTCCGTGAGCCCCCCTCTTTCTGTTCTAGTTGTAGAATTTCCATTCAGCCAGCTTTCCCGTGGTTCTGGATAATGTGCGTTTTGTCTTTTAGTTGTAGTTTTGAAATTGTTGTATAAGGCAGCATTTTAGGTGTTCACCTATGCCGTCATGTTGGTTTCTTTCTCAACATTTGCATATTATTAGCCTTTTATTATACGGGGCAGTGGTCGGTAAACTCATTGGTCAAAACAGAGCCAAATATCAACAGTACAATTGAAATTTCTTTTGAGAGCCAACTTTTTAAAACTTAAACTTCTTCTAATGCCACTTCAAAATAGACTCATCCAAGCTGTGATATTTTGTGGAAGAGCCGTACTCAAGGGTCCAAAGAACTGTATATGGCTCACTAGCTGCAGTTTGCCGACCACTGATAATAGGATATTAGTCAAATTAAAGTAACTGTGGTTACAATTTTTTTTTCTTTATATATTTTTCTTGATTTCGGAGAGGAAGGAAGAGGGAAAAGAGATAGAAACATTAATGATGAGAGAGAATAACCAATTGGCTGTCTCCTGCACTCCTCCCACCGGGGACCGAGCCCGCAACCCATGCATGTGCCCTTGACCGGCATTGAACTTGGGACCCTTCGGTCCACAGTCCAGTGCTCTATCCACTGAGCCAAATAAGCTATGGCTGTGGTTACAAATTTTTAACAAAGCCAACAGCATAAAAAGAATCTTATTTTGGGGGTGGGGGGTAGCAGACCCCTGACTTGCCCTCTCGTGGGGATAGAGGAGCACTGGGGGCCTCCCACTTATTTTATATCTCTCTTGTCTCTTCATTGTGCCAGACTAGAGTCAGAAAATCATTTTTATTATGGACATAACTGTTGCATTCATAAATAAAAGGTTATTTAATTGAATTGAGTGAATTTATGGCATAATAGGATTTCTCTTAGAACAGGTCACCGTTGGGAAAGAAACTCATGTAGAGCATTTATAGCTTTAACAGGTGTTAATGAAGGGAAACCAAAAGGTAATCATAATAAATGCCAATAATGCATTTTAATAATATTGTGCACTTATGCATGATTTAGAAAAAAACTGTTTAGTAAATTAAAAAGGTAATTTCTTTCCTGAATAAAGGGTATCAACTAATTATGTACAGCAAAATTATACTTAATGTTGAAACATTAAAAGCTTGCCCATTAAAACAAAAGTAGTGTAAAGATTGGAAAGGAGGAAAAGTAAACTATGAATGCTCTCGCCTCTCCCCATTCCTTTCTCCCTCCTTTGCCCCCGCCTTCTCTTAATATCCTTAGAAAATGAAAAGAAATGCAGAATGAAAGAGTACTTAGTTTCATTGACACTGTACATCTCTCTATTGAGTATATAAAGAATAATGAATGTATAAAAATAAAATGAAGTATAAAAATCTTGTAAATATTTAAAATCTCGGGAATCACAAGAAAAGGTAGATCTTATGGCCAATAATTTGTATTGCTTAGCAATAAAAAAATCTTGCTTCTTCCCACTTGGTAATACAAAATGTATTCAAATATCACTTCTATTTATTTTGATATACTTAAAAAAGATAAATCTTATCTAGTCATAGTTGTAAAGTATTTTAAATTTCATCTTCTCTACTCTTTTTCCTTATTTTCTTACGTTAGGCATATGAATGTGTTTCTTCTTTTTTATTCATTTATAGTCCCTGCCCTGGAGGAGGCGCTCTTGGTCCAGTGAGAGCAATAGGAGAGAAGGGACTATTTTAATTTGTTGGTCTTTTTCATCTTTCAACTATCCTTACTTTTGCCCTTTTTGTTCTTACCCAGCCTTGTGCTTTTTTACTCAGATTAATTTCTCTTCTGTTTTACAAATTAAATAAATAGAATTCCCTCTACTTATCATATTATTCTCATGGTCCTTCAGTTGAAATAAAACAGAGCAAATAAGAGAATCAGAACTGCAACAGTGATTATATCTAGCCTTCTACTTTTTATGGCCAATCTTTCCATCTGGGCTTTGATCCCATCATAGTTTTTGTGAAATGTTCTATTATTTCATCTGTTCTATCTTGAACCTTTTCCTTTCCTGGGTTTATCAATCAGGATCTTCGGTTGTAAACAAATTATATAGGTTAAGTGCAAAAGATGAGAATTAGCCATGTAGGTTGTGCAGCCAGAAAAAATGCCAAAATCACAAGTGTCAAATAGTTCAGTGGAAGCACTGTTGCTGCTATTGTTGTTGGACATAAGCATCACGGCTCATATCATTAATATTGGACATATGACACTATGACTATTTTGCTATTGCAGCCTCTGGAAACTAGATACCTCCTTACCCCTTTGGTAAAGTAAATTTCTCACTGAACTTTCTTCAAATACTATGCTTTGAAGCATAACTATAGGTCACCCTGCTCCCACTAGGCATGAATCATCATCTTCATCATCATCATCCTCCTCCTCCCCCTTTTCTCTTTCTTCCCCCCTTCTTTCTTCTTCCTCTTCTTCTTCACAAGACTCTTAAAAATCCTGCTGTGTTTGCATTTCTGGCCTCTTACCTTTATTTCAGTTCTCATTATACTTCAGTAGTATGAAACTTTTAAAGTGGTCATCAAATTCATTTTTGTGTCACCTCAGCTTCAGAAATGGTTCCTTTGTCCAACACAGGATTTCTGTGGATTTTCAATGTAGGGAGCATCTTTGAAATTTTACTGTCTTGTATTTCTTATTAAGGTCCTTTTCCCTAATTGTCTTTCAAAATCCATTTTAAGCTTTACTTCTAAGATGGCTTTTCATATTTCTTAAGAAAAGTAGTCACTCACTTCTTTGATTTTTTTTTCTTTTTTCTTTTTTTTTTTTTTTACAGAGAGAGGGAGAGAAACATCACCCATCAGCTGCCTCCTGCACACCCTCTACTAGGAATCGAGCCTGCAACCTGGGCATGTGCCCTGACCTGGAATCAAATCATGGTTGATGCTCAAACCTGAGCCACACTAGCCGGGCTGCATCTTAATATATACTCAGTGTTTAGTAAATATTTTAATTAAATTCAGTAGCTACTGGCCGGTCATCAGGTCGCTTACACTTTTATATATAGAGATAGATGGACTTTTCAGCTTTAACAGACACTTCTTTGCCAGAATTAGTCCGTTATATCAAGGTTTACTATATAATAAATACAATTTTATTGATTCTGAACTGTGGTTTTTCACATTTTGACATGTCTGAAATCTGAATGCATCTTTCAATCAATGACATCTCATAGTCCAACAAAACTGAAATTTTGTACCAATGAATTTTATGAAATAGGGTAAAAAGAAATCTCTGTTTTAAAATATAGTAAAGATGCAAAAATAAAGATACAGAGAAAGGTGTATATGTTCTATATATAATGTATATAGAGAAAAAAATGTAGGTGTATATATTATACTTGCATTTTTCTAGTGAACAGCTGATTTCTCAATAGCTACAGTGGACATGTTAGCTGCATGATGCTTCAATAAGTTGAAGGAAAATATCAACCTAGAATACGGTGTCCATGGAAAATATCTTCATAAACAGTGCTATCTTTTCTTTATTGATTATGGTATTACATATGTGTCCTTATCCTCCATTTTCACACCCATTCACCAGTCATGCCCTCACCTCCCTGGTGTCTGTGTCCATTGGTTAGGCTTATATGCATGTATATCCCTCCCCTTTACCTCCACCCTTTCCTATCTTCCCTTTGAGGTTTGACGGTCTGATTGATGCTTCTCTGTCTCTGGATCTGTTTTTGTTCATCAGTTTATGTTGTTTGTTCCATAAATGAGTGAAATCATATGATATTTATCTTTCTCTTTTAATATAAATAGCTTTATGTTATACCTGGCCTTGGTGGTGTTTTTTTTGTTTTGTTTTTAAGTTCTATCAATGTTAATTAAAATTTCATCCACTCAGAATTATTGAAGCAAGCAAGGATTTGGATGTTAAGGGAAGGAGGGTAATAAATGGAGTGCAGACCAAATTCTGTTTAAGGGTAGAGTTTATATCCTTTAATGTATATACAGTAGGTCCTCGGGTTATGTTGGAGATCCATTCCTACAGCGTGACATAATGTGATTTTCACACACATAAGCACCTCTGTCACTCACATGGAGCACATAATACAGCAGTAATGAAGTGAAATAGTAAAATCAATTTAAAGAAAGATAACAATTCCTGACCTTTACCTGTGATAAGTAAATAATAAAAAACATAAAGCACATATGTACATATGTCAAATGACGTAACTTTTTAAAATAAATAAATGGGAAATGGTGACATAACCACAAAACTATAAACATCGAGTCCAACGTAACCTGTGGACTTCCTGTATAAGGAAACTAATGAGCTAAGAATTCATCTTAAAAGTTTCAAGTAATGATTAGGATGTATCAGAAAAGAAAAGAGCTACAAAATGAATGCAGAGGAAATGCAAGAAGAAATAACAGAGAACAGAATTTAATAAAATAGAAAATAAACATATAGTAGAGGAGAATCAAGAAGCCAGAAAATTTTTTCCAACTGATGACGTTGACATACTGGTGAGATTTAAAAAGAAGGCACAAATAACCAATATTAGGATGGAAAGAAAGTCATTTTGAATTGTGCAAATATTTTTTTTAATCTCATAAGATATTGTGGATAATTGTGTCAAAATTTGAAATTTTAAATAAAGTGGATAAATTCTTAGAAATTTGCAGTTTTCCAAAATAGAAAAACCTGTATGTGGGCTATAAAGTGAAACTTCCTATGGAGAAAAGTCTTCAGTCCAGATGTCTTTACTGGAAAATTCTGTGAACATTAAATCTAGACAGTAACTCTAACTTTATATTTGCTAATCTTAATATTCTTTTAGAAAATAGCAAAGGAGGATCCCCCTCCTTTATGAAGCTATTAGAACTTTTTTTAAAAATATATTTTATTGATTTTTTACAGAGAGGAAGGGAGAGAGATAGAAAGTCAGAAACATCGATGAGAGAGAGACATCGATCAGCTGCCTCCTGCACGCCCCACAGTGGAGATGTGCCCACAACCAAGGTACCCCCGACCAGAATCGAACCTGGGACCTTTCAGTCCGCAGGCTGACGCTCTATCCACTGAGCCAAACTGGTCTCAGCAGCTATTAGAACTTTGATAGCAAAACCCAAAGAAAAATTACATGTACATAGATACAAATAAGGAAGCAAAAAACTTTAAATATTTACAAGTTGAATTCAGCAAACTTAAAAGTCTATATATATAAGTTGTTAAAACAACTGTTAGAAATATAAATATAAATCTTTCTCTTAGCATTTGTGTGATATTTTTGACCCAGTAATTCCTTCCCAGTTATATACCTGATAGAAATATGCACCTCTAACATGCAAGTCATATATTCAAAGCATGTTCACATTTACAGCAGCATTATTCATATTAGCATGGGCGTGGGGAGGAGGGATGTCTGTCAGGCCAGCCTGCACCCTCCAATCTGGGTCCCCTCGAGGGAGATAGGGCCTAAACAGGCAGTCATACATCCCTCTCACAATTCAGGACTGCTGGCTCTCACTCCTGATAGCCCCTAACTGCTTCTGCCTGCCAGCCTGATCACCCTCTAACCACTCCACTGCCAGCCTGATGGATGCCTAACTGCTCCCCTGCAAGCCTAGTCACCCCCAACTGCTCTCCCCTAAATGCAGGCCTAGGACCCCCACAACTGCCCTTCCCTGCAGGTCCAGTCACCTCCAACTTCCCTCCTCTGCCGGCCTGGTCACCCCTGCGGGCTTGATCGCCCCCAACTGCCCTCCCTTGCAGGCCTGGTCTCTACCAACTGCCCTCCCTTGCTGGCCATCTTGTGTATTGGAGTTGATGGTTAATCTGCATATTACTCTTTTATTAGATAGGATAGAGGCCTGGTGCATGAGTGGGGACCAGATGGTTTGCCCTGAAGGGTATCCCAGATCAGGGTGGGGATTCCTTGGGGTGTGGGATAGCCTGGGCGAGGGGCCTGTGATGGTTTGCAGGCTGGCCATACCCCCCGCCCCTCTGGTGACACAAGTGGAGGCCCTGGTATCTGGGATTTATTTATCTTCTACAATTGAAACTAACTGTAGCCTGGAGCAGAGCCAAGCCTCTCTCCTCCTCCCTCTTTCCTTCCACTGTCCCCCTTCTCCCTCCTCCTTCTTTCTCTCTAAAATCAATATTCAAAAAAAAAAAAGCTATATTATCTTGGATATATATTCAGGTGGTGAGCTATAAAGAAAAACTGGTTGGTGATTCTCTCTTGGGGAAGGAGTAACTTGTTACCAGGAAGGAATATACTAGCAGTGTTCTTGTCCTGGGTTATGTTTGCTTTATAACAATTTGTAAGCTGTTCATTTATGTTTATTAACTTTTCTAGGATTGTGTTATTTTACGACAAAAATAGTTTTAAGACACACATAGACATGGAATAAAGAAACAACCTTAAAAGATATGATTCAGCTTGATTTTTGAACATGTAGGATTAATATTATCTTTGGTACCTTACAAGTAAACCTTAATATTTTGTCAAGACACTTTCTTTACTGTTTTCCTAGGTTTTAGAATCATATCTGTCCTAAACTTAACTTTGATCAAATCAATTCATTTTGTCATCCTTTCCTATCTTTGTGGTTGTTCCTGCTATATCAAAGCTATACTGCCCAGCTGGTATTGCTCAGTGGTTGAGCATTGACCTATGAACCAGAAGGTCACGGTTCAATTCCTAGTCAGGGCACATTCCCAGGTTGCAGGCTCCATCCCCCGTGGGTGGTGTGCAGGAGGCAGCCAATCAATGATTCTCTCTCAGTTTTTGATGTTTCTTTCTCTCTCACTGCCTTCCTCTCTGAAGTAAATATATATATATATATATATATATATATATATATATATTCAAAAAGCTATACTATCTGACTTTTGAAATTCTTCCATATTTTTATTCTGTATATCATACTTAATTCCTCTATGCTCTTTTGGGATGTCCTCTACTATTCAGGCACTAGTCTCCTCAAGAGTTATGTATATCTTTGCATAAGTTCAGATATCATCCTATATAATAAAAGCATAATATGCTAATTAGATCAGGCTTCCTTCTGGATGTCCTTCCAGACAACCTTCCAGATGAAGCTAGGGCTGCTGGGGAAGCCCAGGTTCTGGGTGCCAAAGGGAAGCTGGTGCTGTTAGTGGGGGGAAGGAAGGCCTACTCTTGCACGAATTTCATATATCAGGCCTCTAGTCAATAATATTTCATTTTGAGGTTGTGCTCACAGACATTATGTACACTTCTATACATCATATAACAACTTGTGTAATGCCTTCTGGATCTCTCACTCTGAATTCTTATCACTTTTACTATTGTCAATTTGACTTTTTTGTTGTTGATTTTTTCATTGGTTTTTAGGGAGAGTGGAAGAGAGAGGGAAAGGCAAAGAGAAACATTGATCAGAGAGAAAAACATAGATTGGTTGCCCCTGCATGAGCCCTGACCAGGGCCCAGGCCAGGTAGGAGCCTGCAACCAAGGTTCATGCCTTTGACTGGAATCTAACCCAGGACCCTTTGGTTTACAGGCCGATGCTGTGTCCACTAGCAAACCAACTATGGCCAATTTCACTTATTGACATTTTTTTATTATCTGAATTCTTTGACTTATTGACATTAGTTGTATTTTCTATTACTTTTCTAGCATTCTCCTTTTACATATTTAGCATATCATTTTGCAAAAAAACTGTCCCTCTCTTTCCTTTAAAACAATATTGCCACTAACTATCACAGTTTCCATATATAGTTGCTTAATCTTTGATGGAACTATGTAAAAATTTATTAATTATATACTGTATTTTTGTTGTTTGGTTGGTTGGTTGGTTGGTTGGTTGGTTGATTTTTTTTTTTAGAGATTAAGAAAGGGAGAGAGAGAAGCATTAATGTAAGAGACATCTATCAGTTACTTCCCATAACCATTCTGTCCGGGAATTGAACACACAGTCTGGATATGTGCCTTAGCTAGGATCCTTAACCGTTCAGTGCATGGGTTGAGTGCACACCAACCACACATACTTTGAGGCTCTCAACATTTACAACCAGAGGATTTCCATTAAGTATATTGAAACACAATTATCAAAAGGATAAAGAGTATGCTTCTTTTTATATACCATTTGTCTCTAATTGGATCAGACTTCCTTTTGCATAAATCAAACAAGTAGCTTGGGGGAGGGAGGAAGGCCATTGAGCAGAGCAGGGAATAGACTTTCCTTGCATACATATGTTTAGACAGAGGGTATAGAAGCTACTATCTTAATTTTCTTTGAAGTGAAAAATAGTTTTTAAAAATAATATTGATTCTTGTTGTTTGGGGAGGTATAGACCCTTGAAATAAAAGCTTTGGAGCTTCTCCAGGGCAGTAGGGAGGATGAACATTTTTAAGTAAGTTATAATGTTTTGTATGCTATACACTTGTTGAAGGTCCAGGGACTTTCGGTTAGAAGAATTTGATAAATTGAAGTAATCATAATCAAGCCAAAGAACTTGAATAATGACCAGTGAAGGTGAACATGTGTCTTTAAGTGTGACTAAAATGAAGGCCAAAAGTCTTTCTTAGAAATAGAAGATTTTCTATCACTAAATCCTTACTTAGCTTTATTTCTATGGAATTCTATAGAGTTTATATGTGTACCAGTCATCCATATAATCTAGCTATTAAAAGCCTAATATGTAAAGTGTTGCCTTGTGAGTTTGACCGACCAGGAGTTTGATTGCTCACTATGACATGCGTTGACCACCAGGGTCAGTGCAGAATGAGGGGAGGCCCCAGCTGGCAGCTGAGGAAGGGAGGCCCTGGCCAGGAGCTGCTGAGGATCCTTACCCGTGCACGAATTTCGTGCATTGGGCCTCTAGTCTTAAATAAAATTTTAGTCCTTTTGAAAGAAGCTTTAAAAAGCACAAAGGGGCTTGGCCAGTGTTGCTCACCCAGAGGCCATGTTTCAATTCCTAGTCAGGGCACAGGCCCGGGTTGTGGGCTTGATTCCCAGTAAGGGGCATACAGGAGGCAGCCAATCAATGATTTTCTCTCATCATTGATATTTCTATCCTCTCTCCCTTCCTCTCTCTGAAATCACTAAAATTATATTTTTAAAAACCATAAAGATGCAGTGAATCTTTTACTTTGTATGAAAATTTATAATGTACTTGAGGAGCCTTTTTACCAGAGTAATGCAATTCACTTTTTAATAGTCTTAATAGTTTTACAAGGAATATAAATGAAAAATAAGAGAAAAACTGTTTACATCAATTTTCTTAATAACTTGCTAATACTGCTATACTGTGCTATATGTATACTAGCTATTTCCTGTAGAATGAGGATTAAGCTGTGAAACTAATGACTATATGAAAAGACTGAGGAAAGCCTCCTCTTCTAGTGTGTCTTCTCTTTTATGCTCTTTTACAAATGTAATTTTCATGCCTTATCTGTTATTTTTGTTCTTACAAATATAATGGTAGTTCTTATTCACTAATATGGTTTAAATCTACTTAATCTGTTCCTTTTCTCCTTTGACATTTTTGCTTAAATATACCTTTCCTAAAAGTAGAAAAAATTATACCATTAGAAGCAGGTTAAGTTGGCCAAAAGATAGGTGAAATAGCAGTTTCTAGAAGAGATGTTGGTGTCACAGACCTCTTTTAGTGCTTGTGGGAACAATAATCAAGGCATAGAATAATCGTGACCATTTTGTAGTCTTTTGAAATTAAAGTCTGGTACCCATAAAATGCCACATTAGAATGTTGAAATAAAAATTATTCGGGCCAAAAGGTGTGGGTTTGTTTCCCAGTCAGGACACATACCTAGATTGTAGGTTCGATCCCTAATAGGAGTGTGTGCAGGATGCAGCTGCTCAATGTTTCTCCCTGTCCCTACCTATCTCTCTAAAATGAATTTTTAAAAATATATTGTTATTTAAAAATTATGTTGTTATTTGGAAGTAAAAGTGTATCTTCATTCACCTGTTTTTGTCCCCTTCCGGGCTTATAGCAATAGACTATTGATTTCTTATAAATATGTAATGGGAGCATCAAGGAGCCTAAGGAAGACTGAACTTTGATAACTTAAGAATACACAATAGAAAAGCCTACATTAAAATTAGCTTAACATTTCTGGTTTTCTGATTCCATTGTGAAAATAAGTATTTCAACAGTGGCCCTTTTTTTTATGAAATACTAGAGGACCAGTGCACAAAATTTGTGCACTTGGGGAGGGGACAGGTTTCCTCAGCCTGGCCTGCACCCTCTTGCTGTCCTGGAGCCCTCAGGGGATGTCTGAAAGCCGTTGGTCAGACATCCTTAGCGCTGTTGCAGAGGAAGGAGAGGCTTCCACCACTGCCACTGTGCTCGCCGACCATCAGCTGGATGCACTGACCACCAGCTGCACTCCTATGTTGAGCATCTGCCCCCTGGTGATCAGGGCACGTCATAGCGACCAGTCATTCTACTGTTTGGTTGACTTGCATATTAGCCTTTTATTACATAGGATGAAGCCCTAGTGGCTTTTAAGATAAATTTCTAATGGCACAATTAAATATTTGATTTTCATGCAAACAATGCTTCTTCAGTCATTCAGAATTCAAAAAGAAACATTACCTAGTGATGTACCCCTAATGACCAATCTCTCCCATCTCCACAATCATAGTTTTTAAGCTGTAATTATTCCTACCTTAAATTTTAATTTATATTATTTGGTTTATATCTGTTGATCAGTAAAAGATTAAAAATTAAGTTCTAGTTGAAACCGGTTTGGCTCAGTGGATAGAGCTTTGCAGGCACATTCCCAATAGGGGGCGTGCAGGAAGCAGCTGATCAATGTCTCTCTCTCATCAATGTTTCTAACTCTCTATCCCTCTCCCTTCCTCTCTGTAAAAAAAAAAAAATCAATAAAATATATTTTTTAAAAAACTTAAATTCTAGATATTTTGGAAAGTTGATTAAATGCAAGTTTGCTTACTATATTTTTGTAAAAATACTAACTGAAAAGAAAGAACCATAGAGAAAGAAGGGGATTTATAATCTTTGCTGAGAAACCTAGACCATTGAGAGATGGGGTGAGGAAATTCTATACTATACTCTTTCCCCTTTGAAATGGCTAGATTGAAGTAAAAACCACCGTGCCTTCTTGTACTTATTTTCATCAATATGGTTTTCAAAAAAGGATGGATAAGGGTTGCTAGAAAAGAGGGAAGCAATGGCCCAGGACCGTGATTGGCAAACTGCAGCTTGCGAGCCACATGCGCCTCTTTGGTCTCTTGGGTGTGGCTCTTCTGCAAAATATCATAGCCTGGGTGAGTCTATTTTGAAGAATTACCGTTAGAAGAAGTTTAAGTTTAGAAAATTTGGCTCTCAAAAGAAATTTCAATTGTTGTACTGTTGATATTTGGTTCTGTTGACTAATGAGTTTACTGACTACTGGCCCAGAATATGCTTTGCAGTTGTTAACCAGAGTTGGTGAAGCAGAGAGAATGTGTGTTCATTAAACAAGGTACCAGAGCTATAGTTCTTCATATGGAATCAGTCTTTTTCACTTTGATCTGTTTTTCACAAGCATGTACATAAGAGCCAGCAAACAAGGAACTTTCAAGCACAGTGTTAATAACTAAAGAATCTTGAAGTAATTAAGATCTGAATGGCATTTCAAAAGAGAGTTAAATGCTATAATAAACCCTATAGAGTTACTAAAATCTTCAAGAATGAAGAAAGGAACCTATATGTGAGCCAGTTGAAAAAGGATTTGAATTATAAAATGAAAATTATTTTGACCACAGACTTCAATAATAGCTACCAGAAGAAAATGGATACTACAAATATGCAGAACAAAGGGGTGCGGTGGGGTTTTGGACAAAGTGAGCATTTGAATATATTCAAATGTTTGAATTATGTCTTAACTAATCCAGGATAATCAAGGGAAAACTATATAATGTAAAAATAATGTAATTAATGAAAAAATGTATCTTATATAATAAAAGCTAATATGCAGAACGACTGGTTACTATGACATATACTGACTACCAGATGCAGATGCTCAACGCAACAACTGCCCCCTGGTGGTCATTGTTCTCCCACAGGGGTAGTGCCACTCAGCAGAAGCCCTGAGCCGGGCTCCCAGCTGGCAAGTGCAGTGGCAGTGGCTAGAGCCTCTCCCACTTCCAGGGGCCTAAGCCATTAGTTAGACCCCCCCCCCCCCCAAGGGCTTCCAGACCTGTAGAGGGCACAGGCTGGGATGAGGAACTCCTCCCAAGTATAAGACTTTTGTGCACTGGGCCTCTGTTACACCCACAAGCCATTCCCACCAGCCAATCAGAGTGAGTATGCAAATTAAACAAGATGGCTACAGCCACGGAGGGAGGCTTGGGTTGCCCCTGGTGATAGAGGAAGCCAAGCTTTCTGCACACCCTGGCTGGCATTTAAGGCAACAAAATTTTAATGTCTGTAAGCAGAGGCTTGGCTCTGCTCCAAGCTACAAAAGTTTCCGTTGTAGAAGATAAATCCCAGATACCAGGGTCTCTGCTTGGGTCACCATGGGGCGTGGCCAGCCTGCAAACCACCACAGGCCCCCCCACATTGCAAGAGGACACCCACCCTGATCCAAGACACCCTTCAGGGAAAACCAGCTGGCCCCTACCCATGCACCAGCCTCTATCCTATCTAATAAAAGAGTAATATGCAGATTGGCCATCACTCCAACACACAAGATGGCTGCCACCATGTGGACACAAGATGGCCATCAGGGGAGGGTAGTTGGCAGGGACCGGGCCTGCAAGGGAAGGCAGTTGTGGACGATCAGGCCAGCAGCGGAGGGCAGTTGGGAGGGACCAGACCTGCAGAGGAGGGCAGTTGGGGATGACAGGCTGGCAGTGGAGAGAAGTTGGGGTTGACCAGGCCCACAGGAGAAGGCAGTTAGGGGCAAACAGACTGGCAGAGGAGTGGTTAGGGGATAATCAGGCTGGCAGGCAGAAGTGGTTAGGGGCAATCAGGAAGGCAGGCAGGTGAGCAGGTTGGAGTCAGCAGTCTTAGAGGGATTGTGAGAGGGATGTCCGACTGCCCCTTTAGGAACAGGTCTAAACGAGCAGTCGGACATCTCTCAAGGGGTCCCAGATTGGAGAGGGAGCAGGCTGGACTGAAGAACACCTCCCCACTCTGTGCACAGATTTTGTGCATTGGGCCTCTAGTTTAATATAAGAACAATCAATGCTTTATTAAAGTTGACAAACTAAGGAATAAGTTTAAGAATTGATTTTGTTATATTTAGTAAAAATATATTTCAGTATATTCCATATAACCATTGCTGGACAGATCATGTTGTAAATGTAAAAAACATTCACCTGTTAAGAATTTTTGTGAGTTTATTTGAGCCAAACTGTCGACAATCATCAGGAAGCAATATCTCAACAGATTGGGATAGTGCTCCGGAGAATGGCAGTCTTATCTAATCAAAGGAGGGGAAATAGATGAGTTATATAAAATCCATTGGTGGTAGATAAGAGAGGTGGGAGAAAGCAAGGAGGGGGGAGAGTGAGAACCTCTGAGCATTGATTATTTTTTTATTTAATCTGAGAACTTTCTATTTGTAAAGGACATTATTATAGCTATTGAAACCTAATCTTTACAAGTTAAAAACAAATTAACCAGATTCTGCATTAATATTTTTGTTGGTTACATTGATTCACAGATTGAAAGGTTGTGTTTTACCTATTGCTTTTCCTTTAGAATATTTAAGATATTTAAGGAGAACAGGGACCATGTCTCAGCTGGATTAATGGGGAATATTATGCTATATATTTACCACTATCTTTTGTCAAGCCATTTCAAGTTTAGTTTAGTTGAAACTCTGGAGGTAATATTTAGCATGTCATGCTTCTTGACATCTTAGTGAACCACATATATAGCACATGTTTTATGAAAAGCTAATATATAGACTATTTGGTATAGAAATATTTTTATAACTTTGTGGTTTCTTTCTCCCTCTTTCTTAGTAAATTAAAAGGATATCAAGCAATATTCAGAAAGCAAGTTTGTTTTGTAAATGAGAGTCATGTAATTTCATTTTTTAAATGATTTAGAGATGGAGGTGCTAATTACTAATATATTTACTTAATATATTTAAGCTGGTATAGCTAAGATTATTAATAAAATGAATTTATTTGTAAATAATATGGCCTACCCTTTAAAAATAGCATTACTCTGTATAAGGTGTTGCTAGAGATAGTACAACTGTCCTCCCTAAGTTTTAATTATAGTACTATTAAAATACTTATGGTTTAACTTCTCAGATAAAAGCAAAATAAAAAATTTCAAAACAGCAACAAAAACTCAACCTGCTTTCATACTTGTATACTTCCATTTGCTACAATTTAAGCTACACAGCTCAAATTTCTTCTGAATAAAAAAGGTTATAATCTTGGTTTATTTTAAGTCAGTTCATCGCTTATCCCTATAGAAAATCAGGTTTTTGGAGAGCTCTAACAGTGTGCGATTGCTGGGCTCTCATCCTTTCTGTTTAAATAATGCAGGTACTTTGATGGAAACCTGGAGAAGCTCTTTGCTGAGTGTCATGTAATTAATCCAAGTAAAAAGTCTCGAACACGCCAGATGAATACAAGGTCATCAGCACAGGATATGCCTTGTCAGATCTGCTACTTGAACTACCCTAATTCGGTGAGTATCTGGTAGTTTAAGGCTAGGACTGACTCTATTTCAAGGTAAATCATCTTTCATTATTTAAACAAAGGAGGAAGACCTCAGAATCTGGGATTATATAAAGCATTAACCTATTCTAATTATATAAAGGGGCTGTCATGACCAAAACAACCGGATGGACAGCAAACACAGGCTGCATGAGGTGACAAGGCTGGAAGTGGGGTTAGGGAGGGATAACCAAACAACTGAACTGCAGGCTGCGTGGGGCTACCAATGCTGGCAATCAGAGGCAGTTAGAAATGATCAGGCTGGTGTCAGGGGGAGGGGGCAGTTAGGGGGGATCAGGCTGGCAGGCAGAGGCAGGGGTGATTAGGCTGGTGGGGGCTGGGGGGGAGGCAGAAGGAGGTGACCAGGCCAGCAAGGGGGATAGTTAGGGGCGATCAGGCAGGCAGGCAGGTGAGCAATGAGGAGTCAGTGATCCCAGATTGTGAGAGGGATGTCCAACTGCCAGTTTAGGCCAAATCCCTGGGATCAGGCCTAAACTGACAGGGCAGACATCCCCTGAGGAGTCCTGGATTGGAGAAGGTATAAGCTGGGCTGACAGCCCCTTCACTGCACCCCATGTATGAATTTCATGCACTGGGCTCTAGTAAAATATAAAGGAGAAAGAAGAAGACCCTATTCTATAGTCCCCTTCTCCCTTGTTTGTTTTTTTAAGCAGCAATTTATCCAAGTTTCTATCACATATCTAAATCTTTTCTGAGCTTATTTTACCACCCCGGGAGAATTGTGTAATAGGTAGGCAGTGAATCAAATTATTTTTCATGCAAATTAAATTTTTAGCTGAAACCGGTTTGGCTCAGTGGATAGAGCTTCAGCCTGCGGACTGAAAGGTCTTAGGTTCCATTCTGGTCAAAGGCCTTGGTTTTGGGCACATCCCCAGTGGGGGGTGGCAAGAGGCAGCTGATTGATGTTTCTGACTCTCTCTTTCCCATACTCTCTGTAAAAAATCAATAAAATTTATTTTTTTTAAACATTTAAATTTTTAAACTATATATAAAAAACACATAAAATGTTTCTAATACTGTTTCACTAGGGAGCTTTCGAGATTCTTCATAACAAAAGATTTTCATGCCCTAGTCCTATGGTTGGCAAACTACAGCTCGCAAGCCACATGTGGCTCTTTGGCCCCTTGAGTGTGGCTCTTCCACAAAATACCATGGTCTGGGCAAGTCTCTTTTGAAGAAGTGGCATTAGAAGAAGTTATTTGGCTCTCAAAAGAAATCTCAATCCTTGTACTGTTGATATTTGGCTCTGTTGACTAATGAGTTTGCCAACCATTGAACTAGTCGACATGGTTAAGTGTGGTCCTGACAGGTCCCAGGTTCAATTCTGGTCAGGGGCGCGT
The DNA here is from genome assembly GCA_004026805.1 of Lasiurus borealis. Lineage (NCBI taxonomy): Eukaryota > Metazoa > Chordata > Mammalia > Chiroptera > Vespertilionidae > Lasiurus > Lasiurus borealis. Next base: position 71,325 of record PVJN01004585.1, on the reverse strand, counting down.
ATCGTTGCAGGTACCTCGGTTGCAGTTTTGATCCTAATTCTGGTCAGGAACCATTTGGGAGACAACCAATCTATGTGTCTCTCTCACATCAATATTTCTCTCTGTGTCTCTCTCCTTCCTTCTGTTTTTTTCTAAAATTCAATGGAAAAACCTCAGATGAGAATTAACAAAACACAAAAATTTTCATGTATATAGACGCATTCTAATAGAGTTTCTTAAAAACAGCAAGTGGTGTCAATTGAAGCAAATAGTACTAAGTAGTTGATGTTCTTCTTAACTAAAAGTACCCCTCTTGAAATCTGTTAATCATATGTTAAATTGTTTAGTTGATAAAGTATTGAATCGAGTTTTCAAATTTTCAACTTTTGATCATAGTTCTAACATTAGGCATTTAACTTTGGGTAGTAAATTATTTAATCTCATTGAATTTCAGGCTTTTCTTTTTCTTTTTTAATATATTTGTATTTATTTTTTACAGAGAGGAGGGAGAGGGATAGAGAGTTAGAAACATCGATGAGAGAGACATCGATCAGCTGCCACTTGCACACACCCCCACTGGGGATGTGCCCGCAACCAAGGTACTTGTCCTTGACCCGAATCGAATCTGGGACCCTTCAGTCCGCAGGCTAATGCTCTATCCACTGATCCAAACTGTTTTCGGACAGTTTTTTGTTTTTTTTCAAATGGGTTGAAACAATACCAGATGTGATATTCTTTCACATCTTTTAGCCTGAGAATTGTATGTGTTCATGAACTACCTTGCATATAAAAAAACAAATAGTACTTCTATTAAAAATACATTAAAATCATGTTTTGATCATTTTGGTATCTTTCTTTAGCAGATTCTCTTTGCCAGTTGACATTATATAGTAACTAGAGGCCTAGTGCTTGAAATTTTTACACTCAAGAGGGTACCTCAGCCCAGCCTGTGCCCTCTCACAGTCAGACATCCTTAGTGCAGTGATGAAAGTGGGAGGGACTCCTACCACCACCACTGTAATTACCAGCTGTGAGCCTGGCTCAGGGCTTTTGGTTGAGTGTTGCTTCCCCTGACCACCTGCATTGAGCATCTGCCCACTGGTGTCAGTGCGCATCATTGCGACTGGTCATTCTGCCTTTCGGTCTATTGATTGGCCTTTTTATTATATAGGATTATAGTTTTAAAATGTCTGTGAGGTAATGCTTAGACCCAACTAATTTGTCCCAGGTTATAAAAGGGTTCCTTATCTTGGCATTTCCCCTTTTGTTCTATTATAACCACCTCTTCCTTGATTTAAATCTTCAGTGTAATTTTAATACTAGAGCAATATGCTTAAATATATCCTATGTAACTTTCTCAGTGCCTTTGGTATATTGTCTAACAGTCTCAGCCAGTTATAACTGGAGAATCGTGACTAGAGATTTGCAGTGTACATTTTGCTTCACTTGTAACTGATAATGGAGAACCCCCTATTGATCCATTCATTCAACACAGCAGGCACTATTTCTAAGTGTTTGAAATGCAGTGAAGAATCATAAATAATAAAGAGTTAATAAGCAAATGGTCATTAAGCTGTGATACATAACAACCGACCAATCAGCAGGAGGGCAGGGTAGTGAGTTACAAGTGGTGGAGAGCTACAGGAGCAGGGCAGCTATGAACGGGAGGGTGGGAGGAGGTGCCAGCTGAGGCAAGTGGCAGCGAGCTTCTCACGCACAGATTTGTGTGCAAGGCCACTAGTAAAGATATAATGCCTACCTCAGATAATAATACAGATTAGCAGGCAGATAAATAAAAAGCCATATTAGAAAGAATGGCAAGTGATTTGATAGGACTTGATACTGTGGGAACATAGTGGAGAGACTCCTAACCTCATTTTGGATCAGGGAAGACTTCACAGAGAGATTGACATTTGAACTAAACTCTGAAGGTATGGTAGTTAGGAAGGCAGATAGCTCTGAGCCGCATATGCTGTTGTTAGGAAAATGTAGCATGCAATACAGAAGCCAAAGAAGAGAATAGAGAATACATTTCCAAGAATAGTAAACAGTCTTAAAAGCTTCAGAGGAAATAATAGGAAGGTGAATTTAGAATTAGCATGAAGTTTATCTTGGAAGGTTATTTTTAGTAGTGTAATAGTGTTGTAAGATGTTAAGACCATACTGCATTGGCTGAGGTTTCATTGACTTGAAAGTAGGGAAGAAAGTGGAGGCAGTAACAATAAACGAAACTTTTAAAGAAAGTTTGGCTATGTAAGTGATAGGACAAAAAAGCAATAGAGCAACGTTGGTTGTAAAGTAAGTTAAAGAGTTATGGAAACTCCCAAGCATTATGAACAATATAATCATGATGAAACTAGGACTTCTTTTCTCATGGTTTTTATTTTTTAGAATATATTTTTATTGCTTTCAGAGAGAAAGGGTGAGGGGGGAGAGAGAGAGAGAGAAACATCAATGATGAGAGAGAATCACTGATCACCCACTTCCTGCACACACCACACCAGGGATCAAGCCCTGACCAGGGATTGAAAAGCAATCTCCAGGTTCATAGGTTGATGTTCAACCACTGAGCCATGCTGGTTAGGCTTCTCATAGCTTTGAGGCTACAATAGAATCGTTATCAATTTGTACCACCATATTTTAACCTCTTCAATTTTTAAATGAAATGTTCCTTGAGATTCATCTTTGGATAGGTGATTTCTTTACTTGCATTACCATGTTTCCATTTCTACTATTTTCAAATACTGATACTTGCCTTTAATTGTTAATGTAAATCTTGAATATCTTTATCCTTCTAGAAAAGTAACTTCAGTTTTATAAAAAGCCACATGAAAACGGTTTTCCCCCTTCCTTCCTTCCTTCCTTCCTTCCTTCCTTCCTTCCTTCCTTCCTTCCTTCCTTCCTTCCTTCCTCTCCCCTCCCCTCCCCCCCCCTCTCCTCTCCCCTCCCCTCCCTTCTCCTCTCCTCTTTCCCTTTTTCCCCCTGAGTACACTGAAAATGTGAACTAAGTTCAACTGTATCTTCCTTTTAATGTATTCTATTTTACAGATGAAGAACTGATATTCTGATTATTTGCTTAGTCTTTATAAACAAAACTTCAGTTTTAGAGATTATATGGGTAACTTCTGATGGAGGAAAGATAATTCTTAATGTTCTTAGTACTGTTTGACATTACTTGCTGTGTATGTAAAATGATGAAGATAAATGCAACCTTTAAAGAGTGTGTATTGTTCCTTCAATTCTTATTATTCAGGATCGTTAAGATTTCTTAAAATTTTTATTTATTGATTTTATAGAAACATCGATTTGTTCCATTTATTCTTATATGTTCCCTGACTGCAATCGAGTCCACAACTTTGGCATATCAGGATGATGCTCTAACCAACTGAGCTACCTAGGCAGGGTCTTTCCAGAACCATTAATAGTTGTAAACAATATTTCATATATTTTTAGTGTATTCTTGGCCATATTTATTTATGATATAAACAGGGATAAGTTTGATGAGTAGGAAGTCTGATCCCCTGAGTCAGGAGAAGGCCTAGAGAACCAAGTAGATAAGTATAAGTTAGTAAGGGAACAAGTATGTCAAGGAGTGGGGCGTGGGGTGAGGGGAGGAAGTTGGGCAGGAAAATGAGACAAGACAGGTAGATACAATGGTAAGTCTGTACACCACAGGTTAATTTTTGCTTTATCTTTTAGACATGCATGTGTGGGTTTTTTTTTCTGATTTATTTACTCTTACCTATGTAATCAAAAAATTATTGAAAATAATTCTTGAAATAACAAAAAGCTTCCTTTTTATCTTTTGATCTTATATGGGCCATGGTATGCCGTCCCAAAGGTAGAGATGTTGCTTGTAGTCATTACTTTGTAAACATTATGACCTTTAATCTGTCTGTCTTAAGGATTCTTATTTGAAGAAAAATAATAAAGCACGTCAGAATTTGTATGTTTTTTAAATTATAAATAGAACATTTTAGGATTGATGATGTATTACTATACTATATTTTGTCCTTTACAGAATGCTCCTTCTCATTACAACCTTGAAAATTAAATATTCTTCATTAGTAATCTGGCAATAAGTTAGTGCCAGATCACTATCCTTTACTGGTAATGAGAATAGATTCTTTTGTTTCCCAGATATTTTTTTCATGAACGAGTATTCATTTACAAAATATTTACCTTAACTTGTTTTTTTCCATTGAGGCATTTTATTTACATGTATGTTTTAGTTGTAAGTATGAAAAAGAATCCCAGAATTTTATCTCCTATGTATTTTCCTCTTACTTCTTCATGGTCCATGATGTCTGTTGAGGTTCTCAGTACAATGAAACCAAACTTAGATAGGGAACAGTTTGTTCTGCTATTTTTCTAGATCTTTGAGTTATATCAGCCAGGACATTCAAGTGCACCACTCTGGTGACACAAAAAATTTCAGAAAAAAACTATTTTCATTTGATTTGTGAATGACAGAATCCTTATCAATTTGAATTACCACCATATTTTAAACTTGAAAAATATTTTTCATTTCATGTGGTCTGTAAAACCAGTCCCAGGACTCTTATACATTTTCTTTCATTGTTGCTCCTAGGCATTTTTTATTATTGTGATGTACAATAATAACATAATTTTGTATTCTGACAATTTGCATCTAATATAAGCAACATCAGAAATTTCATAGGCATATTTCACATAACTAATTAGAAAATGTAATGGAATAAAAAATACTGTTTATTAGAGCCACAAAAAGAATGTAAGAGCTAGGAATAAACTTGGTAAGAAATGTGAAAGATCTGTATGAAGAAAACTTGAAATACTAAGGGAAATATAAGAATGATGAGTATTTAGAAAGGTGAAATATTGGAAAAGTAGAACAGATTGATGGAGATGAGGAAAAGAGAAATTTATCGTATTATACTAGTAGAGGAGGTAGATCAGATCAGGTGGGATTATTTAGTAAATGGTTTTGAAACAATTCAGTAGCCATTTGGGATAGAAACTTAGATTTCTATCTAACTCCTTATATCAAAGTTAATTAATGTAGAAGCCATAAATTTTTTAAAGTATGTTTTACTACAAAATAAAGGTCTTCTGCCTGGCAACAAAATGTGAGCTAGAGGAAAATACTTATTTCCTAAATAAGTTAAAATCCCCATGATATCATTAAGAAAAATGGGAGAGGGAGAGGGGGAGGGAGGAAGGGAGGGAGAAAGAGAGAGAGAGAATGGGCAAAATAGGTAAAGAGGATGCATAGAAAAAATCCTTAAATCTCTCCTCACATGTTTAAAATTCACTTGTAATTAAAGAAATTAAAATCAAAACTAATGAAGTTGGTTATTTTCACCTGTTCCAGTGGCAGAGATTAAGGAATTAAATAATATACGGTGTTGACATAGATCTGAGAAAACAAATTGTCTTGTACATTATCAATTGCTGATTGAAGCTTGATAATAATCTATGAAATTGTATACCTGCTATTTTATTTGTACAAATTTATCCTATGATACAGTTATATGGTCACAAAGATGTACATCCAGTCAGTGCAGTAGCATAGTAGGCAAAACAATAAATTTATCCTAATAAAAGAGTAATATGTGCATTGGCCAGTTTTGCTCAGTGGATAGAGCGTCAGCCTTTGAACTGAAGGGTCCTGAGTTCCATTCTGGTCAGGGGCACATGCCTGGGTTGCAGGCTCGATCCCAGTGGGGGTGTGTAGGAGGCAGCCGATCAATGATTCTCTTTCATCATTGATGTTTCTATCTCTCTGTCTCCCTCTCCATTCCTCTCTGAAATCAATAAAAATATATTTAATTTTAAAAAGTAATATGCAAGTTGACTGTCACTCCAACACAACATGGCTATCCCATGTGGACACAATATGGCCGGCAGTTAGGGTCAACCAGCCCAGCAGGGGAAGGCAGTTGGGAAGGACCAGGCCTGCAGGGGATGTCAGTGGGGGGGGGGGGATACGGGGGTGCAGGTGGACCAGGCCAGCAGGGGAGGGCAGTTGGGGGTCAATCAGGATGGCAGGGGAGGGGGTGATCTGGCTGGCAGACAGAAGCAATTAGGGGCAATCAGGCAGGCAGGCAGGTGAGTGGTTTGGAGCCAAGAGTCCTGGATTGCGAGAGGGATGTCTGACATCCCTCGAGGTCCCAGATTGGAGAGGGTGCAGGGTGGGCTGAGGGACACCCCCCTCTTCTACCCTCCCCCCCTGCATAAATTTTGTGCACCAGGCCTCTAGTTAATAATGTTTTCAAACTGACAAGCAGAATAAAGTGTGGTAGGTACTCTTACTGTGATACATGTGTACATTAGAACATCTCTGGAAGAATATGTAAAATTTTAGAAATAGCTATTACTTTTGGGTAGGGAAGGAGAGGACCAAGGATGAAGATGAAGGAGACTTTATTTTCCTACATAAACTCATACTCTTAAATAATTGTTTTTAACCATGAGCCTATATTACTTATTTATTCAAAAGTAATTTAGTGGCAAATATTATAAATATCATCTTTTTATACCTGTGTGAGACAAAACATTGTTCAGCTGCCTCCTGTATGCCCCCTACCTTGGATGAAGCACACAACCCGGGCATGTGCCCTGACAGGGAATCGAACCTGTGTATGGGATGACAACTGAGTCAAACCAGCCAGGACTATTATAAAATATTTTTAAAATAATGTAACCCCATTATTTGTCTTTTAAAAATATACTGCTCTAGACTCTCTAATATTAAAGTACTTGATTCATATCTCATCATAGAATATAGTATACTTCATTTAGCCAACCTTCAAATTAGTAGTATTTCAAATTAAATACGATTAGACCAAAATATTACTATTTTCTTAGCTATCTGAATAAATCCTTTAGCTTCCATAATATTTATTTTCTAGGTTTGCTACATTCTGCATAGCTCCATTAAGTTCTGTATTTGTGTGACATGTTTTTTAAAATATTTTTATTGATTTCAGAGAGGGAGAGAGATAAAAATATCAAGGATGGAAGAGAACCATTGATTGACTGCCCCCTGCATGGCCTACACTAGGAATCAAACCTACAGTCCTGGCATATGGCCTGACCAGGAATCGAACTGTAACCTCCCGGCCCATAGGTCGGCAATCACCAAGCCATGCCCGCTGGCCTGACTTACTTTTTATAATAGCTTTATAGAGATAATTTATATATCATACAGTTCACCTTATTTAAAGTATAGTCATATTTGTGCAACCATTGCCACAGTTAATTGTCGAATATTTTTATAACCCCAAAAAAGAAACCCTGCACTCTTTTTCAGTTATGTCTTATTTTCTCCCAACTCCCCAGCTCTAGGCTATCACTAATTTTTTTTTTCTATGAAATTGCCCATTCTGGACCTTTTTTATAAATGGAATCAAACAATATGTGGTATTTTATGACTGGCTTCTTTTACTTACCATAATGTTTCCAAGGTTTACGTTATATACTAGTGGCCTAGTGCATGAAGTTTGTGCACAGGGATGGGGAGTTCCCTCAGCCCAGCCTGCACCTTCTCTAATCGGACATCCCTATGGCAAGCTTGGACTGCTGGCTCCTAACCACTCACCTGCCTGCCTGATTTCCCCTAACTGCCCTCCTCTGCCAGCCTGATCTCACCCCTTAACTATCCTTCCTGCCAGCCTGATCTTGCCCCTAAATACTCTCCCCTGTGCGAGTGCCCCAGGTGGACACCAGTTGCAAGTGTTCTTCCCCCACCACGACCTGCATGGTTCAGGGTTAAAGCTCTAGAGGAGGCTACACACAAATGAAAGAGACTAGAAAATACTAATTTGGAAATATTGGGGGCCAAGTAGGAGTCCAACTCAAGGGGAAGGACTCCACCCTGCTCTGGCCTTGCTATCCCTTTTATTAAGACTATGGGATACACCTGGAGCATTAAGGCAGGCAATTCCAAAAATAACCAATCAGCAAGAATTTACATAAAACTAAAAGGTAGAAGTTGCTTTAGCTACCATTCTCTCAACTAAACTATGGGTGGTTGGCTCTGACTTTCAGAGCTTCAGAGTTGACCAGCCTTCCGGGTTCCTTGTCCACACTTCTCGGCTAGTGAAGGCAATGGACAGCTTCAACACCCCTGCCAACCTGATTACCCCTAACTGCCTCTGCCCTGATCTCACCCCCAATTGCCCTCCCCTCCAGCCTGATCTTGCCCCAACTGCCCTCTCCTTACTAGCCTGATTGCCTCTAACCCCCTGCCAGCCTGATCTTACCCCCAGCTGCTCTCCCTTTGCAGCCTGATCACCTCTTAACTGCCTCTTCCTCGGATCCCCACCACCGTGGCTTTAACCACAAGGAAGTTGGACATCGGGAGATGGCTGGTTGACCCAGTCTAATTAACACATTATTCCTTTATTAGTATAGATTATGCATCAATACTTCATTTCTTTTTTATGGCTCAGTGATATTCCATTATATGGATATATTCCACATTTTGTCAATTGATGGACATTTGGTTTATTTCTACTTTGGAGCTATTATGGATAAAGCAACTATCAACATTTGTGTACAAGTTTTTGTGTGAACATGTTTTCATTTTTTAGTATATTCCTAGGAATGGAATTGCTGAATCATATGGTAACTCTATGTTCAATTTGAGAAACTACTTGAATGTTTTCCAAAGTTCCTCCACCATTTTACATTCGTACAGCAGTTTTTGAGGGTTCTAATTTCTAATCTTTTGTTTTTATTACGGCTGACCTAGTAGGTATGAAGTGGTGTCTAATTGAGTTTTGATTTACATTTCCCTGGTGGCTAAGGATATTTGGGCATCTTTTTATATGCTTATTGATACATGACATATTCTTATTCTATCTAATAAAAGAAATATGCAAATTGACCCTACCTCTGCTAGGCCCACAAAGCCATGCCCACCAGCCAATCAGGAGTATGCAAATTAACCCAACATACATGGTGGTGGCCACAGAGCTAGGAGAGCAGGAGGCTTGGGTTGCCCCCAGTGATGTAGGAAGCAAAGTTTTCTGCCCACCCTGGCCTGCTCTGGCCTCTGCTCAAGGCTACAAAGTTTCATTTATAGCAGATAAATAAATCCCCACAAAAATAGCAGCAGCCACAGAACTGGAGCCAGCCAGGGGCTTGGGTTGCCCCCTGGAGATGGAGGAAGCCAAGCCTTCTGCTTACCCTGGCTTGCCCTGGCCTCTGCTCAAAGCTACAAAGTTTCAGTTATAGAAGATAAATCCCAGATACGAAGGCCTCTGCTTAGGTTGCCAGGGGGCATGGCCAGCCTGCAAACCACCACAGGCCCTTCGCCCAGGCGGCCCCATGCCCCAAGGGAACCCCCACCCCGATCCAGGACATGCTTCAGGGCAAACCAGCTGGCCCCCATCTGTGCACCAGGCCTCTATCCTATCTAATAAGAGTGATATGCAAATTGACCATCACTCCAACACACAAGATGGCTGCCCTCATGTGGACACAAGATGGCCACCACAAGATGGCCAGCAGGGAAGGACAGTTTGGGGGGACCCAGGTCTGCAGGGGAGAGCAGTTGTCAGGGGGGACCAGGCAAGCAGGGAAGGGCAGTTAGGGGCAATCAGGACGGCAGGGGATCAGTTAGGCATCAGTCAGGCTAGCAGGAGAGTGATTAGGGTGTGATCAGGAAGGCAGGCAAGTGAGCAGTTGGGAGCCAGCAGTCCTAGATTGTGAGAGGGATGTGCAACCGCCCATTTAATTCTGATCCTTTTGGAATCGGGCCTAAATGGGCAGTTGGACGTCCCTTGAGGGATCCCAGATTGGAGAGGATGCAGGCTGGGCTTAGGGACACCCTCCAACTCCTAAGGCATGAATTTTGTGCATCGGGCCTCTTGTATTTAATACAACCTTGTTGGTCTTTCCTAAAAAATTGTAAATATGTACTATAGACCCATTTCTCATTACTTGTTTTTGTTCAGTGTGTTTTTATGTCTAGATTCACCACCTAGATACTAATTTGTGGAACCTTTTCAAATTGGACATTTTAGCCACTATAACAAATGTAACCTAATGGAACCTTATTAAGTCACAATCTAATGTAGTGTTTCTTTTGATACTCTTTTATAAGTCCCTGTATTATTTTTGTTGCAGTATTTCACTGGTCTTGAATGTGGACATAAGTTTTGTATGCAGTGCTGGAGTGAATATTTAACCACTAAGATAATGGAAGAAGGCATGGGACAGGTAAAGATGCCATTTTTTTTCATTTTAATTTTTGTTGAGTTTCCTATAGGTTTAACTCTTTTACAAATATAAACAGGTGAAGCATTATGTATTACGAATTGCGTGAGAACTTTTTTCAACAAAAAGATAATAAATTTTATTGATTTTTACAGAGAGGAAGGGAGAGGGATAGAGAATTACAAACATCGATGAGAGAGGAACATTGATCAGCTGCCTCCTGCACACCCCCTACTAGGGATGTGCCTGCAACCAAGGTACATGCCCTTGACCGGAATTGAACCTGGGACCCTTCAGTCCGCAGACCGATGCTCTTACCCACTGAGCCAAGATCATTGAGGTTTTGTTCTGTTTACAATGTGACATTCCAATTAAAGACCCAATTCAGTAATGTTTTCTCACTGGGCATAAACATTTATGTGTATCAGGCTAAATTTGTTGAACAATTTTTTCAGACCTCTTGCTTTTGCTTTTCAAGTTTTATATTGGAAAACCAATTCAGGTCAGTAATTCTAGTTACCTTATGTATTCACGTAACACAAGCCAAATAAACAGGGTTTAAGTTTATGTGGGCTGCAAAAAGAAAAAAAAGCTTCAATTTTCATAGAAATATAGGTTTATTTCTAGACACATGCTGAATACAAAGGGCTGAAAAAATGAGTAATCGTTAACATAAAATAATAGAATATTTTAATACAAGTTAATTTTTTTTGAACATTAACTTACTAGATACTGAATAACTGCACAAATTAATAAGGAAAATGCAAATCTATTTTTCTTATTCTCCGAAAATGAATATTTCCTGATGCGCACACCAAACAAGTAGTACAAGACTAATGACGTGGCAATCGGCTGCTAAAATATTACCTGCTAGTATTATTGGAGGGAAGTGGTGCGCCTGCGTGTAAGGGAAATGAATGCAAAATGGCTATAGTCATCAATCAGTAGAGAACATTGTAGTCGTTATTAATAATTATTGTAAAAATTAAGTTATGAAATTTTTATTAAAACATTTTTTACATTGGCTCTACCACAAAAATATTCGTTGTGGACCACATGGGCCATGAGTTTGATATGCTTGCCTTATATTGATAAACAAAATCATACATATACATTTCCTTTAATTAGAAATGGAATGATTAAGATCCTATAAATGTTGAGGTATCCAGAATCCTTAGAACCTAGCAAAGTACCTTGCAATGATAAGCATTTAGTAAATATTAGTTGAATGAAGACAGTTTAAATTTCAATCTTTTTCAGACTATTTCGTGTCCTGCTCACGGTTGTGATATATTAGTGGATGACAACACAGTTATGTAAGTATTTTTGGTAGATTCTGCATATTAAATATTGATTAGTTGATTCAACCAAGTTAATACCTAACATGCTTACTTATGTAAATGTAAAGGAGGTGGAATTTTTAATCTGAGGAGATTTTCAAATCTACATTCCTTTGTAGCAGTACACAGGCCCATTTTAAACTTAGTTTAATGCTCAGTCACTATTCTGGTAAACTTGGTAATTCATGATAGTTAGATTTCAGTAAACCTTGGAATTTGAAATAAGTAATGTTATTGTTTCAATTGAGTTAGTTCCTTTGGAAAGCAGATGCCAAGATAGAGTTAAAAGAGAAAGAGATTTACTAGGGATAACATCTGTGCAGGATAAAGTAGAGAAAGAATAGGAATAGACCTTTATGCCGGTCTGATATCTATTAAGGGAGTAAAAGAAGGAAGAAATTCAGATTATGATGTAGCTGTTAGTCTTCTGAAGCCCCATGAGGAGCATCATTTCATAGATTGAACATAGAGTAATGCTTCAATAAGGAGAAACAGTCAGGCACTGATACCATTACTGTGTTCAGTCATTCTCTGGGTGCTACCCAGTGGAAATATGGCCTCAGTTGGAACATTGCTACAGACCCCAAGAGCATTGCAGCTGGAAGCTATTGGCTAACTATTCTCCTTGTAAAAGAGAAAAAGAAACTTGAAGAAATAGTTACTTACCGTGGGGTAAAGTTCCAACCAAGTTGGTTAATTCCTGAGTCAGTGCTGTTTGGGCTGTGAAATGTGGTTTAAGAAGGTTATTGTTTTATAAAATTTTATTTGGGAGAGGGACTAGATGGGAAATGGAGAAAATATATTTCCAACAACTAATACAAACATGGCTAATATCATAAGGGCTTTTATAAATCAGTAAGATAATTCTATGGAGAGAACATGAAAAAGCAGTTCACAATGATAAAAACTTAAATGGTTGCATAGTGAAAGAAATGGAAAATGATTATAAACACTAGCTAACATGTTTATTTACATAAATGTAAATCAAAATTGGAGTAAACTTTTTTTTTTTTTAAATGCTTACCTGTGAGTATTTTTCCCATTGATTTTTAGAGAGTGGAGGTGAGGAAGGATTGGGGAGCAGGAGGGGGATAGAAGAAACATCAGTGTGAGAAAGACATTGACTCCTGCATGTTCCCTGACTGGAGGTGGGGCTCAAACCGATAACACTTCAGTGTGCACACTGATGCTCTAACCACTGAGGATACCAGCCAGAGCAGATAAAATAACTTTTTTTGTTGATAATCCTCAACTGAGGCTATTTCTCCATGGATCTTTTAGAGAGAGGGGAAGACAGAGAGAAACATTGATGTGAGAGAAACACATTAATTGGTTGCATCATGCACCTGCCCCAACCAGGACTCTGGCAGTTGGAGGAAACTGCAATTAATGTACGTGCCCTTGACCAAAATCAAACTCGGAACCCTTTGGTCTGCAGGCCAGTGCTTTACCCACTGAGCCAAACTGGCTGGGACAAAATAACTTTTTTTAAAGTCCTTTTTACATTTCATTTTATTGAGTAAAGATTTCATAATGTGAATGAGAATATAGTATACAATAGTATAAACTCTTGCAAACACTTTTTTTAAAATATATTTTATTGATTTTTACAGAGAGGAAGGGAGAGGGATAGAGAATTAGAAACATCGATGATAGAGAAACATCAATCAGTTGCCTCCTGCACACACCCTATTGGGGTATGCCTGCAACCAGGGTTCATGCCCTTGACCGGAATCAAACCTGAGACCCTTCAGTCTGCAGGCTGATGCTCTATCCACTGAGCCAAACCAGTTAGGGCCTCTTGCAGTTGGCAATTTTTACAAATGTATATGTGTAGAAATATACATTTCTTCCTTTCTGAAATAAAATTTTAAAAAGACAAAAATGGAAATAAGAAAGCAGCAATCCTATATAATGAAAGGGTAATATGCAAACTGACCGAATGGCAGAATGACCAGTTGCTCTGATGCACACTGAACACCAGGGGGTAGATACTCAATGCAGGAGCTGCCCCTTGGTGATCAGTGTGCTCCCACAGGAGAAGCGCTGCTTAGCCACAAGCCAGGGAGATAGTTGGTGAGCGGAGCAGTGGTGGCAGGAGCTTCTCCCGCCTCCATAGCAGTGCTAAGGATGTCTGACTGTGGTTTAGGTCCCCTCCCAACAGCTGTGAGTTGGACACCCTCTAAGGCAGGGGTTCTCAACGTGTGTGTCTAACGACCCTTTCACAGGGGTTGCCTAAGACCATCGGAAAATGCAGATATTTACATCATGATGCATAACAGTAGCAACATTTCATGGTTGGGAGTCACCACCACATGAGGAACTTTATGCAGGGGTTGTGGCCTTAGGAAGGTTGAGAACCACTGCTCTAAGGGCTTCCAGACTGCTGAAGGGCCCAGGCCAGAGCTCTCCCCCCCCCCCCCAGGGCAAGAATGTCATGCACCTAGCCTCTAGTTAATTATATTATTGTCCTCTATTTGCTGCTTTCAAGAATTGTTCTGTTTTGGGCTTAAAGCAGTTTGGCTATGATATACCTGGATGTGGTTCTCTTTGGGTTTATCTTCTTTGGGATTTCTTGATCTTTGGATATGCAGCATGGTAAATGCATTGTAAACTGATAATATTCATGAAAGAATATTTTAGTTTAATAAATCTTTATTGTTCAGATTATTATAATTGTTCCACTATTTTCCCCCCATAGCTTCCTTTTACTCATTTACCATCCCACCCACTGTCCTCTTCCATAGGTGTACGATTTTTTTAATTAAATCTTTATTATTCAGATTATTACATTTGTTTCTCTATTTTCCCCTCCATAGCACCCCTCCACCCAGCTCCCACTCTTCCCTCCCTCCCATTGACCTCATCCATAGGTGTATGATTTTCGTCCAATCTCTCCCTGTACACCCCTCACCCTTTTCCCCTGAGAATTATCAATCCACTCCCTTTCTGTGCACCTGATTCTATTATATTCACCAGTTTATTCTGTTGATCAAATTTTTAATTCACTTAATTTTTAGATTCACTTATTGATAGATATATATTTGTTGTTCATAATTTTTTGGCTTTTACCTTTTTCTTCTTCCTCTTCTAAAAGAGTACCCTTCAGCATTTCATATAACACTGGTTTGGAGTTGATGAACTCCTTTAGCTTTTTCTTCTCTGTGAAGCTCTTTATCTGCCCTTCAATTCTGAATGTTAGCTTTGCTGCATAGATCATTCTTGGTTGTAGGTTCTTGCTATTCATCACATTGAATATTTCTTGCCACTCCCGTCTGGCCTGCATCGTTTCTGTTGAGAAATCATCTGACAGTCGTATGGGTGCTCCCTTGTAGGTAATGAACTGTTTTTCTCTTGCTGCTTTTAATATTCTCTCTTTGTCTTTTGCTCTTGGTATTTTAATTATGATGTATCTTGGTGTGGTCATCTTTGGATTCCTTTTATATGGGGTTCTGTGTGCTTCCTGGACTTGTAAGACTATTTCTTTCACCAGATGTAGGAAGTTTTCAGTCATTATTTCTTTAAATAGGTTTTCAGTATCTTGCTCTCTCTCTTCTTCTGGCACCCCCACAATTCTGATGTTGGCACGCTTGAAGCTGTCCCAGAGGCTCCTTAAATTATCTTCACATTTTTTAATTCTTTTCTTGGTTGTTTTCTGCTTCTTTATATTTCAAATTTTTCACTTGATTCTTGCCTTCCTCTAGTCTGCTGCTAGGACTCTGTATAATATTTTTTATTTCATTCAGTGTCTCTAGTTGGTCCTTTTTCTTCTCCTCTAGGCTCTCGCTAATTTTATCCAACTTTTCTAGCATATTCTTGAAAAATCTTATAAGCGTGGTTTTGAACTCTATATCCATCCAGTCCTTTGTTTTCCTCCATTTCTTTTGGTTGTGATCCCTTCCCATGTCTCAGCATTTTCACTATGCCTGGAGAACTTATGTGTTGGATTCAGCCTTATGATACCAGACTTACAAAACTGAAGAAGCCTCTGTTGAGCTTAGGATGGGTGGAGTCTCAGGGCTTAAGGGACCACCTTGCCTTCCAGTTGCCCTCACCCTCCACGGCCCCTGAGTCTCATGTGACTGGGTAATCACTGGAGCGGTCTTTGTGCACACACGCCTGCAGTGCCACTAGACCGCTGCCTTTCCGGCTTCCCTGCGCTCCAGGACCACACGACTCTAGGTCCCCAGGGTTTCACCCGAAACAGGGGCTTAGTGGAGTCAGAAGTGTCTCAGTTGGGAGGGTCTCCTGCCCACTCGCGAAAGCCAGCAGCACAATCAGCAATCTGTCCTCTGCGCAGTGCCGTTGCGCCACCAGCCCTCTGATCTTTTGCGACTCCCCTAAATTTCCGTGCACCTCTCCCTTTTCACAGTCCAAACTCACCCCGTATGAGTTTTGGCTGGATCTGGGGTTTAGTGTCGTAAGATAGGGGTTCAATGCCTTTGAGAGTCTCCGTTTCCCTCCTGCCAGAGAAAGCCAGCCAGGTACTCGGGCACCCGCTCTCTCCGCGCTTGCGTCTCCGTACCTCAGCTTTTTGCAGCTCCTCTGGGTCTCTGTGAGCCCCTCTCCTTCCGTCTAGCTGTAGAAATTTCACTCAACCAGCTTTCCTGTGGTTCTGGATGATGTCTGTTCTGTCTTTTAGTTGTAGTTTTGAAATTGTTGTGCGAGGCAGCAGTGTAGGTGTTTACCTATGCCGCCATCTTGGGTTCTCTAGGTATACGATTTTTGCCAGTCTCTTCCTACACCTTCACACCCCCTTCACCCTGAGAATTGTCAGTCCACTCCCTGATTCTATTATATTTACTAGTTTATTCTGCTCATCGGATCTTTTTATTCACTTGATTTTTAGATTCACTTGTTGATAGAGATGTATTTGTTGATCATAATTTTTATCTTTACCTTTTTCTTCTTCCTCCTCTTCTTAAAGAGTACCTTTCAGCATTTCCTATAATACTGGTTTGGTGGTGATGAACTCCTTTAGCTTTTTCTTATCTGTGAAGCTCTTTATCTGCCCTTCAATTCTGAATCATAGCTTTGCTGGCTAGAGTAATCTTGGTTGTAGGTTCTTGCTATCCATCACTTTGAATATTTCTTGCCCCTCCCATCTGGCCTGCATCGTTTCTGTTGAGAAATCAGCTGACAATCTTATGGGTGCTCCTTGTATGTAACTAACTTTTTCTGCTTCTTTTAATATTCTCTCTTTATCTTTTGCTCTTGGTATTTTAATTATGATGTGTCTTGGTGTGGTCCTTTTTGAATTCCTTTTGTTTGGAGTTCTGTGCACTTCCTGGACTTGAAAGTCTATTTCTTTCACCAGGTGAGGGAAGTTTTCAGTCTTTATTTCTTCAAATAGCTTTTCAGTATCTTGCTCTCTCTCTTTTTCTGGCATCCCTATAATTCTGATGTTGGTATGCTTGAAGTTTTCTCAGAAGCTCCTTACACTATCTTCATATTATTTCAGTCAGTGTCTGCTTAATTTATAGTTGGTCCTTTTTCATATCCTCAAGGGTCTCGCTAAATTTATGGGTCTTTTCTAGGAAATTCTTGAAAAAATGTATAACCGTGGTTTTGAACTCTATATCCAGTCATTTGCTTTCCTGCATTTCTTTTTTGTAATCTGTTCCTTTGTCTCTGTATTTTAGCTGCTTCCCTGATTGATAGAATGGCTTTTTTGCTAGGTGTCCTATAGGGCCCAAGTCGCTCAGCCTCCCCAGTTACCTGAGATGGACACTTTTGTGGCTCCCCTTTGTGGGCTTGTGTGCACAGTCTTGTTGTAGTTAAGCCTTGATTGTTGTTGGTATCAATGGGAGGAATTGACCTCCAGGCCAGGTGGCTATGTGGATTAGCTATGTCTCTGCTGGGAGAACTTCTATGCTGGAGACACCCTTATAGGACAGGATTTGCAAAAGCTACTCTGCTCAGCTTGGATGGGATGGAGTCTCAGGGTGGAACAAACAGCATTGGTTTCTCATCATTCCTGCTCTAATAGGCCCCTGTGTCTCAGCATCCTATGGTAATTGCTGCAAGCACCTCGGAGAGAATGTCGCCCTAGAGTTGTGCCCACTGCCAGACAGTCCAGTTTCTCCCTGAATGTGTCTGGGTTCCCAAAGTCTCGTCCGGAACTGGAGTTCAGTGTAATCGGGAGCTTTTGTCTTTCTCCTGCTTGAGAAAGCCCGCTGCATATTCGGTTGCCCACCTTCTCTGCACGTGTGCACTGAGGTACCTCTGCGATCCATAGTTCCTCTGAGTCTCAGTGTGCTTTTCTCTTTCTTGTCAGTCCAGTTTCACCCCATATGAGCCTGGGTTCCCAGAGGCTCACCCAGAACTGGAGTTCAGCGCAGTCAGTAGCTTTTGTCTCCCTCCCACTTGAGAAAGCCAGCCATGCACTCAGTTGCCAGTTCTTTCCTCACGTGCACATTTCAGTCCCTCTGCCTTTTGCATCTCCTCTGAGTCTCGGTGTGCTTTTCTTGTTCCTCCTAGTTGTAGAATTTTCACTCAGCCAGCTTTTCTGTGGTTCTGGATGATATCTGTTTTATCTTTTAGTTGTAGTTCTCAAATTGTTGTTCCAGGCAGCAGCTTCGGTGTTTACCTATGCCGCCATCTTGGTTTCCCATAAGAGAATTTTAATAGTGATATCAGCTGGGGTTTTGTGATTAGGAAGAGGGATTTTTATTTTTTACTTTATTTAGTTGTATACTATTGGTATGTATCTTCCATTTCCTTTTAAATAAATAACTGTAGAATTTAAAGGGCTAGTTAACTAAATCAGATTTTTTTTATTGTTTAATATTTTTTATTGATTTCAGAGAGGAGGGAAGAGGGAGAGAGAAGCATCAATGATGAGAAAGTATCATTAATCACCTTCTTCCTCGTGCACACCCTCCACTGAGGATCAAGCCCACAACTCAAGCATGTGCCCTGACCAGAAATTGAACCATGACTTCCTGGTTCATAGGTTGGTGATCACACACTGAACAACACCAGCTGGGAATAGAATATATTATTTAATCCTTATTGTTGAAAATATTACATATATCCCCTTTTTTTCTCCCATTTATTTCTCAACCCAGCCTTCACGACCCATTGTCCAGTGGTTGCTAACCTTTGGACCTCACAAACACCAGTTGCTGGCCACCATTATTATCTGTGTCCATGTCCATGGATTATGCATATATGCATACAAGTTATTTTGTTCATCTTTTACTATCCCTTCACCTTCCCTCTGAGATTTGAACGTCTGTTCCATGCTTCTGTGTCTCTGGATCTATTGTTTTAATTGATTTCAGGGAGAAAAGGAGAGGGAGAGAGAAACATCAATGATGAGAAAGAATCATTGATTGGCCGCCTCCTGCACACCCCACTTTGGGGACCAAGCCTGCGACCCAGGCATGGGCCCTTGAGTGGAATCGAACCAGAGACCCTTCAATTCACAAACTGATGCTCTATCCACTGAGCCAAACCAGGTAGGGCTTTGATTCTATTTTGTTCATCAGGTTACTACTTTGTCAAATATTAATTGAGCATAATGGCTTAGGTTGATTTCTAGGTTCTCTGTTGTGTTCCATTGATCTATATGGCTGTTTTTATGCCAGTTCCAGGCTGTTTTGAGTACAGTGGCTTTGTAGTATAACATATCTAGTATTGTGATCCCTCTAACTTTGTTCTTTCTCAAGATTGCTACGGCTATTTGGTTTTTTGTTGTTGTTGTAGTTCCATATAAATTTTTGGAGCAATTTGTGAAATATGCCATTGGTAATTTAATAGGAATTGCATTGAATCTGTAGATTGCTTTGGGTGTATGGACATTTTAATAATGTTCATTCTACCAATTCATGAACATAGTATATTCTTCCACTTGTTTTTATTTTTCTCTCTCTTTTTTTTCAACGTCCTTTTATTGTTTTCAGAGTACAAGTCTTTTACCTTCTTGATTAAGTTTGTTTCTAGGTATCTTAATATTTTTGTTACAATGTTAAATGGGATTGTTTGTTTAGTTTCTGCTTTCTGAGAATTCATTATTGATGTGTAAAAATGCCATCAATTTCTGGGTGTTAATTTTGAATCCTGTTAAATTGCTGAATTTCTTTATTAAATGGAGTAGTTTTCTTGGTGAAGTCTTTAGAGAGTTATTTATTTATTTGGTTCCCTTTTTTTTTTTTAATTGAGGGAGAGAGAGATAGAAACATTAATGTGGGGATCATTGATTGGCTGCCTCCTGCATGCCCCATACTGAGGATTGAGCTCACAACCCAGGCATGTGCCCTGACCAAGAATTGAACTGGGACCTCCTGGTTCATAGGTCGACGCTCAACCACTAAGCCATGCTAGACAGGCTACAGGGTTTTCTATGTATAAAATCATGTCATCTGCAAATAATGAGAGCTTTATTTCCTCCTTTCCAATTTGGATACCTTCTATTTCTTCTTCTTGTCTAATCACTGTACATTTCTGGTACTGTGTTGAATAAGAGTAATGAAAGTGAACATTCCTATCTTTTTCCAGTTTTTATGGGAAATGGTTTTAGTTTTTGCCCATTGAGTATGATGTTGGCTTTAGGTTTGTCATGTATGGCCTTTATTATGCTGAGGTCTGATCCCTTTATTCCCACTTTGCTGAGAGTTTTTATCAAAAATGGTTGCTGGGCCCTTACTGGTTTGGCTCCGTGAATAAAGTATTGCCTGTAGACTGAAGGGTCCTAGGTTCGATTCCAATCACGGGCATGTGCCTTGGTTGCGGGCAGATCCCTGGAGGGGGGAAGGGGTGTACAGAAGGCAGCAGATCGAGGTTTCTCTCTCACTGATGTTTCTAAGTCTCTCTCCCTCTCTATAAAAAAATCAATTAAAATATATATATTTTTTAATGGTTGTTGGATTTTGTTGAATGCACTGCATGATGCTGATACTGTTACATTTCATGCTGTCCGTCCCACAGCTCTCCTACTAAACTGTCCTCCTGTTCTTTAATTGTTTTTTCTTTTTGGTTCTTTGCTTGAGTGATTTTGTTTTTCTACCCTGTCTTTTAATTCATTGATTAAATCCTCAGCTTTCTCTAATCTGCTATTTTTTCCTATTCATGAATTCTTTATTTCTGCTCTGTCATTCTTCAGTTCCAACTGGTTGTTTTTTGTAGTTTTTATGTCTTTTTTCATGCTGTTGAGCATCCTTATAATCATTACTCTGAACTCTATATCTGATAAATTGCTAATCTTCAATTCATTTAGTTTGTCTTCTAGAGAATTGTCTAGTTCCTTCATTTGGGGCTTATTTGTCTCCAAATTTTAGCTGCCTGTTTGGGTTTGTTTCTATAAATTAAGTAGATCTGCTTACAACCCCCACTCTTGCTACGGTGGCCTTTTGGGTGATCTGTGGGACCCAAAGGCACAGTCTCCCTGATCACCAGATCTGGATGCTGTAAAAATATCCTTTGTGCACGTTGTGTTGGCCTTCCCTGTTGTAATAGAGTTTTGATTGCTATTGACTTGTTTTTGCATGGGCTTGATGGTCAGGCAGGCTCATTCCCCAACACAGTGTGCAGGCTGCTGTACAGGTGCTGATCACAAGAATCTGAATTCACCTCAGTAAGGCTTGGAGTCTGCTAATATCTCCCTGAGGATATAGTGCTTGTGAAGCCTATTTGATCCTGTTGTGATGTTGTCTGAAACTGTCCACTGGGCTTATTATTGGTTTGGGTGCCTTTTTGGAGTGTCTCTGTTTCAGGGCAATGCCAGATGCTGTTTGTGACTGGCCCTGAGTACTCTGTTTGGAGCTATCAGTGATTCACAGCTTGTGGCTCCCTCTGCTAAGGCTGGATGCTTGTGGAAAGAACCAAGCTGTGCAACAAGGTCTGCTCTCTTTAGCCTCAGGCCCAGAAGCAGATCAGGCAAAGAAAGACTCAAAGCACCCAGAGATCTGCCTCTTCCTACAGGCTGATTGTTAGTCTCAGTCACTTACTGAGCCTTAGGCTGCAGAGCTCAGCAGAGCCGTAAACTCCACATGGTAGGCAAAGGGTTTCTAATAGTTGGGGCAATTTCTCTCCTCACTCCATTCCCCAAGCTACTTTGAATGGATAAGCTTTCCTAAGAATGGTGCTTTCTGCAACATGGGGGAATGCTTCAGCACAGGGGTTCCAGGTGGCTCTCTTCTCAGCTCTCTCTCCAGAGCCACCAATCCCAGATTCTTCTCATGCAGCTTTAGTCAGTCCACTCTGCCCTCTCTCTGCCAGAGCCCAAGGTGAGTGACTGAAACCCGTATTTAGTGCATTAGCTCTTTAAGGAGGTGCCTACATTTACCATCTCTCTCTCTCTGCAGGACAGGACCCCCAGTGCTTTTCACAGCCAGATGTTATGTGGCCACCTTTCTCAGTTCTGTTATTCTGGGTTGGGGCGTCTAGCTGGGTGTTTAAACCTCAAACTTTTCACTGGGAGCCCCCCACTGCTGAAATATCCCTCCCAAATTTCAGCTGCAGCCTCTTTGGGTTTGTTTCTGTGCCCTCTTGTGCTTCATCATTTCCTACCACTCTTGTTATTGGCCTCCTCTCTTAAGTCCTTGGTTATAAGTGTTCTTTCTCTCCAGCTAGTTATCAGTTGGTTATTCAAGTTGATTTTTTTAATATTTTAGTTGAAATTCCAGTTTTGTCCTTGGGAAATATCATTGTATCTTGCAGTCTTTCTTTAATTTCTTTAAAATGCACTTTTCCTGTGTTAGGGGGCTCTGGGTTGTTACAGGGGTCTGGATCCAGACCTCACTAAGGGTCTATTCCCGCAGGGGCTCCAGCATGTGTGCACCCAGGGTGGAAAGGCTCAGCAACACTTTTTTCTTACAACACACTTAAAAGAGTTTTTACTGTTAAAACTAGAGACATTTAAAGTTTCGGGGTTCTTCACTTTCATGGGTTCCTAAGATTTCTAGAAGTACTTGTGAATTATAGTGTTCTGAGTGAACAAGAGAAGCCAGGTTGCAAAAAGTATTTCTTTTTTTTTTTTTTAATCTTTATTATTCAGATTATTACATTTGTTTCTCTTTTTTCCCCTCCATAGCACCCCTCCACCCAGCTCCCACCTCTCCCTCTGGCCTTAGCTCCCTCCCATTTATCTCATCCATAGGTAAATGGTTTTTGTCCAGTCTCTCCCTGTACACCCCTCACCCCTTTCTCCCCGAGAATTATCAGTCCACTCCCTTTCTGTGCTCCTGATTCCATTATATTCACCAGTTTATTCTGTTGATCAAATTTTTAATTCACTTAATTTTTAGACTCACTTGTTGATAGATATGTATTTGTTGTTCATAATTTTTTGGCTTTTACCTTTTTCTTCTTCCTCTTCTAAAAGAGTACCCTTCAGCATTTCATATAACACTGGTTTGGAGTTGATTAACTCCTTTAGCTTTTTCTTCTCTGTGAAGCTCTTTATCTGCCCTTCAATTCTGAATGTTAGCTTTGCTGCGTAGATCATTCTTGGTTGTAGGTTCTTGCTATTCATCACGTTGAATATTTCTTGCCACTCCTGTCTGGCCTGCATCGTTTCTGTTGAGAAATCATCTGACAGTCGTATGGGTGCTCCCTTGTAGGTAATGAACTGTTTTTCTCTTGCTGCTTTTAATATTCTCTCTTTGTCTTTTGCTCTTGGTATTTTAATTATGATGTGTCTTGGTGTGGTCATCTTTGGATTCCTTTTATATGGGGTTCTGTGTGCTTCCTGGACTTGTAAGTCTATTTCTTTCACCAGATGTGGGAAGTTTTCAGTCATTATTTCTTTAAATAGGCTTTCAGTATCTTGCTCTCTCTCTCCCTCTGGCACCCCCACAATTCTGATGTTGGCACGCTTGAAGCTGTCCCAGAGTCTCCTTACATTATATTCACATTTTTGGATTCTTTTCTCTTCTTGCTTTTCCAGTTGAGTGTTTTCTGCTTCTTTATATTTCAAATTTTTGACTTGATTCTTGCCTTTCTCTAGTCTGCTGTTAGGACTCTGTATAATATTTTTATATTTCAGTCAGAGTCTCTAGTTGGTCCTTTTTCATCTCCTCTTGGGACTCGCTAAATTTATGCATCATCTCTAGTTGGCTCTTTTGCAGCTCTTCTTGGGACTTGATAAACTTATCCATCTTTTCTAGCATATTCTTGCAAAACCTTATAATCGTGGTTTTGAACTCTATATCCAGTCGTTTTTTTTCCTCCATTGCTTTTGTTTGTGATCCCTTCCCGTGTCTTGGCATTTTCACTATGTCGGGGAAACTTCTGTACTTGCAAAACCACAGAAGCCTCTGTTGAGCTTGGGATGGGTGGAGTCTCAGGGCTTAAGGGACCGCCTTGCCTTCCAGTCGGCCCCGCCCTCCACGCCCCTGAGTCTCATGTGACTGGGTAACCGCTGGAGCCGTCCTTGTGTGCGTGCGCCTGCAGTGCCTCTAGACCACTACCTTTCCAGCTCCCCTGCGCACCAGGACCACACGAGTCTAGATCTCCAAGGTTTCGCCCGAAACAGGGGCCCAGTGGACTCAGAAGTGGCACAGTTGGGTGGGTCTGTCTCCCTGCCCAGTCACGAAAGCCAGCGGCACAATCAGCAATCTGTCCTCCACGCCGTGCGAGTGCGCGACCGTGACCAGACCTCCTATCTTTTGCGACTCCCCTAAATTTCCGTGCACTTCTCCCTTTTCACAGTACAAACTCCCTCTGTATGAGTTTCGGCTGGATCTGGGGTTTAATGTCGTAGGATAAGGGGTTCAATGCCGTTGGGAGTCTCCGTTTCCCTCCCTCCAGAGAAAGCCAGCCAGGTACTCGAGCATCCGCTCTCTCAGCGCGCGTCTCTGTACCTCAGCTTTTTGCAGCTCCTCCGGGTTTCTGTGAGCCCCTCTCTTTCCGTCTAGCTGTAGAACTTATACTCGGCCAGCTTTCCTGTGGTTCTGGATGATGTCCGTTCTGTCTTTTAGTTGTAGTTTTGAAATTGTTGTGCGAGGCAGCAGTGTAGGCCTTTACCTATGCCGCCATCTTGGATTCTCTCCAAAAAAGTATTTCTGATAAATTACTAAGAGATTGCAAAAGAAGAAAGCCCTCAAAACTATAGCAAAACCTGGATCAATTTCCTAACATTCCTGTCATCTCTTATTTCACACCCTGATTTTGGAGAGGGGATCTGAGGAAAGGTGGCTGAGAAATTACAGTTTAAGGCAAGATGTCAGTCAGAAGACCCTAAAAGGGGCCTAATTTGGCAGTAGTTGGTAAGTCATTATATATTAATACAAACTGGGTGTAAAAATAGAATATTTAGAGTATAAGAAATATGGGGAAAACACCAAAATAAAACTATAGAAACTTTGAAAATATTGTTTTGATTACTATAGTTATATTTGTTGATATCTATATGCATTTTAATATTTTCAAGTTAAGGCAGTTTTATAGCCTTAGCATTGAAATTTTATTATATAAATGCAGAAAATACTCTTGGTTGAAACTCCTTAATACACTATTCTTATTCTTGCTTTCAGGCGCCTGATCACAGATTCAAAGGTTAAATTAAAGTATCAACATTTAATAACAAATAGCTTTGTCGAGGTAAGTGATTCCTCTTAACAGTTTCTCTTTTAATTAGAGTAATTATTTTTAAAATCTTTATTGTTGAGAGTGTTATAGATGTCTCCTCCTTTTTCCTTCCATTGTCCCGCCCCCACCCTAAGCTTTCACCATGCTATTACCTGTGTCCATGGATTACGCATATATGCATATAAGTGATTTTTCTTTTTTAAATTTAAATTCTTTATTGTTTAAAGTATTTACATCAATCTCCTTTTCCCCCCATTGACCTCTCCTGGGCCACTCCCACTCCCCCAAACCGCAGCACATGCCCTCACCCCCTAACTGGTTATGCTCATACACATGCAAACAAGTTCTTTAGTTGATCCTTTACCCGTCACCCTTCGCCTTTCCTCATAGGTTGGACAATCTATCTGTTCAATTCTTCTATGTGTATTTTTGTTCATCAGTTTTTATGTTATGCATTGTATTCCACAAATGAGTGAGATCATGTGGTATTTATCTCAGGATTGTGACAAATCAATAAGTAGATTTCTCTTTATAGATCTTCAGCTTTGATAATGAAATTATTTTTATAATATTCTTCCTTTATAACTCTTGATCCCTAGCAGAGAATTATGGCTGATAATTAATGATCCTGTTTAATCATGTTTGGTATTCTAACTCTGCTTGTTTTAGCTTCCATTACCAATAAGCTTTGTTAATAATGAATGCTGTGATTTTATCAAATATCTATTTTTATCACGACAGAGTTCTGCAAACTATGGCCTGCTTTTTTTTTTAAAAAAAATAAAAATATAGTTGATCATACTAATTTGTCCTATATAACTTTTTTTTAATATGTTTTTATTGATTTCAGAGAGAGAGAGAAACAAGAAATCATTGATTGGCTGCTTCCTGCACCCCTCCCATTGGGGATTGAGCCCGCAACCCAAGCATGTGCCCTGACCAGTAATCGAACCATGACCTTCTGGGTCATAGGTCAGTGGTCAATAACTGAGTCACACTGACTGCGCTGTTTTATACTGTTTTTGTGCTGCAGTGGCATAGTTGAATATTTGCAAGAGAGGCCATTATTAACCCACAAAGCCAAAAATATTTACTTTCTGGATTTTTATGAAAGAAGTCTGTCAGCCCTAGTATAGGATCATCAGTATAACTTGGTATTTTTAACTCTTTCTAGACTTAAATTACTCTATAGTGATTTTTATTTCTATCAGTGATTAAACTGAAGCAGATCTTCTAGAAAACGGCGTATTCTATAGTAATTTTTTATTTTGAAATTGTCGGTAAACTTCAAGTCTTGCAGAGGATTTTCCCATGCTTTTTTCATAACAAAAATGCTTGAGAAGCTCTATTTTCTTTTGAATAACTAAGATGTGATCTGTACCACAATTTAGGGACTGCCTTTTGTTCTTAGAAGAGCTTTTTATGGTCAAAGGGAGAAATTTCATATGTATCCCTTTGCTTGTTTCAAACTATTCTGTGTCATCTAAATGCTGTTCCTGAGTTGGAGAATTCCTGCATCTTTGAAAATTGCCTTGAAATAGAACCATACTAGTAAACAAATGAATATTTTTTAATGGTCCCATAATGACTAATTATGCTAAATTTTCTCACAGGTATTTTGAAGATAGAAAAAGAAGTATGTCATATGTTTTATAAAACCAGCTCTTCAAAGGGATCTATAATCTTAGGGGAAAAAATAGTACATCATTTATTTATGCCTCAGGTTATTTGATTTTAGGAATTTAGCAAGTTGACTACAGTAATCCATTTTATTTCTTCATTCTTTCCTCATTAAGTTATATACTTTTATAATAAACTGGTAATCTAGTAAGTAAAAAAAAAGAAGAAGAAAGAAAAACAGTGCTGCATCCAAAAAGCATTGCTGTAGAAGACTTAGTACTCAGTTGGTAGTGGGTTTTTATATGCTTATGTCACCATCGGCCTCATTGTTCCTTATGCTAGGGAACTAATATAAGTAATTGCTTGGTATGCTAGCAAATCTTGTATCAGAATTTAATTTGTTGTTTTTATTTTCTAACTGTTTCAGTGCAATAGACTGTTAAAATGGTGTCCTGCCCCAGATTGCCACCATGTTGTTAAAGTCCAATATCCTGATGCTAAACCTGTTCGCTGCAAATGTGGGCGCCAGTTTTGGTAAGCAAGG
The DNA here is from genome assembly GCA_004026805.1 of Lasiurus borealis. Lineage (NCBI taxonomy): Eukaryota > Metazoa > Chordata > Mammalia > Chiroptera > Vespertilionidae > Lasiurus > Lasiurus borealis. The sequence continues at coordinate 44,103 of PVJN01004585.1, read as the reverse complement.
GATTTCTTAAATTGGATTAGTGGACATAGCTTTTCTATTTATTCTTAGAAGTAAAATAGAGAATAAAATTTTACCTGAGGAGGAAGGGAAATAGGTATTATTGGTTTAAAATAGTGTGTATTTCTTTCAAGTAACAATAAGATGTAAAAGTCACTCCTAAATAACTTTCCTCTTTCCTTATTGATCTAATTTTTATGTATATTTTCTGATGGTAAAAAGTGCCGTTATAATCTCATTTTGTTGTGTGTTCCAATGGAACTTAAATGGGAGCAAGCTTATAGACCTGGGACAAGAATTCAGTTATTTACATTTCTGATTGCTTATTTTGTCAAATTATGTTTGGTTCCTTTATGGCTCTTGCTCTGTTTTAAAGTTCTCTCTTAGGAATAAAATACACAGTCCAGACTTTTTAAAAAATCTCCTTTGCTCTGGCAAGTTTAATTACTCCTAAGAAGAAAATGTTCAGGTAAATTTGGAAAAGTAGAACATGGTTTGATTAGATGTGCTTTTTAACACATAAAAGTTTTCCTATGGCTCCTCTGGCCCCAGCTTTCTTCGTAACCTGGGTTCTTGGAGTTCTATTGCATACCCTTCAGCCTTTGGATTCTAGATTCAACTTACCAGGGAATTCCCAGTTATAACACATATTAGAGAACTAAGATGACTTTCCATTCCTTTGTGGATCTGTTGAAATGATAAGCCAGTCAACCCAAGGGGCTCTAGAGCTAGCAAATAGATACTTTTTTTGGTATTGCAAACCATTCTTTTTTTTTTTTTTTTTTTTT